>JALLPH010000004.1:0-42567 GCA_036939855.1 Cyclotella choctawhatcheeana
CTCAACTTGTACCCGCTGGCATACTCTGGCGTACTTTTTCCGCTGGCAGTAAAGGGTAGCTTACATATCCTGAACAAGTTGGAGTACTTCTGGTTTCTGAATGACTTCATACTTAATATTACTTAAACATACATACGTTGGGGGATGAGTGACCTATCATCTCAGCTCTATCAGACCTAACACTTTCTTCTAACGGTCATGGAGAAAACCTCAACATGCCCTTGAAAGTGGCTGACATGTACCTTGACCAAGACTGATATGGGTGGTGCGCCAATAGGGGTGATATTTGTCTCCAGAGAATAAATTCTCCCAGCTCCTACTGCAAGCAGCGGTGGCTAACCCCGTGCGAGTCCAAAGTAGAAAAGGTCTCGATACATGTTCAGACATGGCCTTTAAGATATAAGATGCAATTATAAACCCCCTCCGTAGTAGAACAGATGATGGCGTGTAGTGGTGGAAGTGATGACATATAGTAGGTGTAGATGTGGACGAAAATGACATAGACTGAGTTGGCTTGGGTAAACTGTCGTAGGTAGACTCGGGCTTAAAAACGCTTGGCGAAAAGCAGCATTCCCTTCACTGAGTTTTTGACTTCCGTGTAGACTTGTCGCATCGGGAGCCCTGGCTCTGTCCCACGGGCTTTTTCTTTCTTCCTCCATCTTCCCATCAGGTCTATCGTGTTCTGATCCACTCCCTGATTGGTCGCTTCGGTTATAGCGCCTCTGCGTCCAGACCTCCACAAGCTGAAGTCATTGACATCGGTGACTATATTCATAACTCCAGGGAAGAAGGTTTTGACCTGGTCCAACATATCAATTAGCATAACATCGTAGTAGCCCAGCTTCCTGCGTTGTCCATTAGCATCAGCGAAGACCCATCCAGTCGTGCGCTGTTCGTCTACCACTAAACGTCTCAGCATCCGCCTGATCCACTTCAGAACTGGAAGTCCCGTCCGCGTGTTGCAAGGAATTGGGATGCAGTGCCAACGAAGGTCTCCCTCACCCTTGAATTTTCCTCGTAGAGTTAGCATGATAAACGGATCCTTTGCTGTGGTCGTTTCCTCCCAGAAGGTTGTGAGACCCTGCAGAGATAATAGCGGGACCTCTTCCCCTCTGAGGCATGCACAAAATTCCATGATTACAAATGACATCATCTCTTCCACCTTCTTCCTCTCATCTTCATCCTTCGAGGCTTCCCAGGTATCCTGCGCTACCTTGTCAAGAGCGTGTATGATGGCGGGGGTAAAAGCCTCGTCTTGCTTTCTTATCTGTCCCATCCGGAGTTTGGCTCCCAGTTTGAAACGGACAAACCATTCCCCTGATACCTCACAGTTGGTGGCGTGGACCTTCTTCTCATCTTGCGCATAGAGGGTGTCTGCCATGTAGTTGCTACCGGACTCATAGACGTTGCGGTACCAGGTGGGAGTTTTCCTCATAGAGTCATACTGGAGGTGGAGGTGTTGAGCGTACTTCCCTGGTCTAAGGGACGAGTTGAGAGTAACAATCGCAATCCCCATCCCAACTCTGTCCTCTAACTTGTCCCACCCCAACTTGGGCAGGTAATCGTGGAGCTCCAACGAGAATTCAGCCGACTGAGTGTCCATGATGATTCGGTTGAGATTAGACGTGACCGTCTTCGTCGCTCTGCTCCAACATGCATCTAGATTGGCCCTTCTGATGTACATAAGTGTGCGGCCATCTTTTGTGCTGGTGAGCTCAGGGTCCCTCTTGTTCATATTTCGAAAGTGGCAGAGGTCACATTCAAAAGGGATGCCCATGAGATGGTCCCCATTACGGGCTTGCTTAAAAGCTGTTTCGTCTGGTTTTGCCAGCGCGATTCCTTCCTCCTCTTCCGGTGGACCTTGCACGGGAAACGGGTCGTGCGGATGAGTTACGTAGCATTCCCCGCACCAAACATTCATGCACGGGGGGAAGCTGCCCCGCGGTATCAAGAAGTTGGAGCAAAACAGACCTGCTCCATTCTTCCGGACCTTCCCACACGCTCTGCAGGTACCCTTCCAGCTCAAGAAGTTGGCTTGGGTCATCTCTTCCTGCCTTCCACAGTTTGAAACCCTTGTCGAGTGTGTTTTCTGCATAGGTCGCCTTGTCACCTCCTTTAACCAGCCACGGACCTTTGTAGCTGTCAACAAATGTTAGTGGGAAGACGATCATCACAACAAGTGGTTCATGCATCTCAGCAGGCCAAAATGCAGGGTCACACTGAACAGTAAAAACAACATCTGCATCCTTGGAGAGTTGCTTTCTCCATAGATGAGTCATAAGCCGAGGGACAACAAATACATGGGGGAGGTGGGGTTTGGCCAAGTGATCATCGTTGAACATCTCCATTACTGTAGGCATCGCGGTGGGAGGTGGGATCCACAACCTGGGCTCATCAATATCCTTCAAGCGAAACCAATCAGAGGGGCTCAACAGCCGCAGGGGTGCGCCCCCCCAAGGAGCTCCATGTTCATCTTTCCACCATGAGTCAACCCAGGCCTTGACCAGACCCGGCATTCTATCCTCAGCTGATAGACCTAGGGGGAGAAAGCTGAGCGGGTGTGAATTAGCCCGCATCATCCCTTCTAGAAGGTCCCCTCGGGACAGGCCGTCTATCCCTGCCCACTTCATGCGGGTTCCTGCCACATGAATGACGTGAATGATGGAACCAGTGCGTCGTTGTAACATTCTCAGCCGCAAGATCACATCAGATAACTTCTCCGAAGTCGAATGACCTTTGTAAAAACAGCCTTCAAAAACTATGTTGTCAGTTATCACAAAGATCTCTTTCCCCCACAGCTTTCCTTCCCGCTCCAACTGTTCCAACCTTTCTTCTAAATTGCTGGATTCTCGGCAGTTCGAGCTTTCATCTTGCATCTTGCGAGAGTAGTTTCCAGACTCCCACTCAATATCTCCTCCTTCTTCCCAGAGGGCTGATCCAAAGCCTTTCCCACTCGCATCTCCCATTAGATACGCAGCAGTAGTCATCGAGCCTTGGGGCCTCAGGGCTGATACCGATGGGGTGTCTGAACCAAAGAGCTGTTCTAAGGCTTCCACGTCTCTATACAGCCTAGGTACTGGGGTTACCAACTCAGGGACTTCCGAGTCATCCGAGGTTGCTTCAGCGTACTCCTCAGGCCTAACGTCCACCCACTGTTCCCCTTCCCACTCCCAAATCACAAACCGCGACTTGGGTTTCCTAGCCTTCCAACCATCCTTTTTCCTTCCAGATCTCCAGCTGTCTATAGTGAGGTGAAGCCCTTTGAGATAAGGGGGCATCCATTCATAGGTTCTTGAGACATATATGGCGAAACCCCGAATCTGCTCCAGGCGTTTGTGCGGGACCTTCTTGTCCTCTCTTGCGCTCATCAACTCCTTCAGCTCAGCGATCATGGACTTCATCTTGTCCCATTTCTTTTGTGAGACCAACGCCACCAAACCGCCTTCTGTGTGAATGACACTCCCGGCCCAAGGTCCTGGAGTTTTTGTAGGAGATGTGCGCTTCCTCGAGGCATCTTGAATCCCAAGATAGGAGCACATCGAGCAGAATCTTCTGGCCGCCATCCAACACTGGTGCTCGCTGAAACCAGTAGGGCGCCCGTCGTCTACATACAAATAGAGGTCACTGGCGAGGTGCCCATCCTTCCTCTGCTTATAAACCCAAGGGAGAGTCGGATCGTACCCAAATTGTCCTGGGAGATTCAGCACTGCCGTCTCCCACTGAAACGGATTATTGGGGTCAGTATGATCTCCATAAGCCATATCCTTGGCTATTATTGCCATCTGAATACTCCTGTAGGGCGAGTCTCGGAGGCCCATCCAATTGCGCTCCCATCTCTCCCAGTTGCGAGTGCGTTGCTTCTCCCAATCTGGAATATCTTCAAGAGGCTTCGAGTGGTGAGGGAGATCTCTCCTGGTGGTTTTGATATGTCTCACATCCACTCCGGAGTATGGCCGCAGACGCTACATAAAGTTGGGGAACATCTCACCAATGTCCATGTCTGCCTGAAAGTAACCCGCTAGTAAACTCCGAACCACATAGAGAATGATGGGCAAGCCAAAGTGGGGAGCGAAGAGGCAATCATTTATCCCGGAAGCTGTTCCGTTATAGACCATCCGGATGTCAGTCTCCCCTTTTAACACATAGAACCAGTGCATCAGCGACAGTACCAGTCCCACGTTGATGTACAGCCTCTCCCTGACCTTATACAACTTCTTCCAAACTTTGGTCCGATCCTCCTCCGACTTGGGAGGCTTTTGTGCTCGGGTGTAGTTCGGTAGATCTTTTGTCACAAAATGCTCCTGGCCATCTCTGGCCCAAGCTACCCGATGTTTTGGCCATCTCCAGAAAAAGGGTCTAGATCCCTGGGGCCATTCCCACCAGGTGCAGAAACCGGCCTTCTCCACGCACTCCCTGGCTGGGTCCCAGTCTTTGATAGTTCGTTTGTGGTTGACCATCTCAGCTAGGTCACACTGATACCGGGCTTTTCCATTTTTTGATCCACTGATACTCGCTCCCTGTCCATCTCACATAGCCATGCGCCCTGGACACTAACTTGGGCGGTAATTTCAGCTTCACCCATGCCCAAAACGAGCGCCGGACACTACGTTTCCAATGAAGGAGTCCCATCTTCCGGTAGAACTCTAAACTCTGTCGCCATCTGGGATGCAGCGGATATACTTTGGGGTACCTACCCTCCCACTCTCTAGGAATGGAGTCTCTAAAATGATTCTCCCAAATATATGTGGGCACAGCCGCATCATCGGCTTTCTGTCCATCCTGTTTGCGAACCGTGTCATCAATTGCAGCGAAATCAGGTGTGGGTATAGGCAAGGGAGCAAAATCAGGTGTGGGAGAAGGAACATCCTCGAGTGTAGATGAGGGGATCAGACCGGGTGCAACGGAAGGAGACTCCATAGGCTGGCTGGTTGACGAATGTACGTCCACAGCAGCTTCACCAACTCTAACACGCTTTGCAGGGCCTTGCTCCACTGAAGTAGTATGGGTCCAAAAGTCAAACCCCCCCCGGAGAATATAAGTACATAACATGTCTGCACATGTAGCCAACACCTTGCCGGGTGGCAGGGATGTAAGATCAGATAGTGCCGCATCACACCCATTCCGAGCAAACAAATCCTGGACAGAGATGGGGGTGTTCCACAGATCAGACAACTCCAAAGGTGTTAAGGGTCTCTGGCCCCAGCCGGACCGGGAACGGTCCGTCTCCATCGTGACCACTGCCGAATGAATAGACTCCACAGGGTAAAGCCCCCAGGCTCCCACAGAACCATCTGCCAGGCGAGATACGCGTTGAGCTGGGCGAAGATCCCCAGCCGGACCGGCACTCAGGGCAGGAGTGGGAGTACGGCAATTGATGGAATGCGAAATAGTAGACCAGGGTCTCTGTGCCACTGAAGGCAGGGTAGCAGCGTCTGAACCATCTTTAGAACAAAACACCAGAGAGACGTGGAAGGTCCCAGAAGTAGCACCACCCACTTGTGAGTGAGCAAGGGACTGGGTGCGGAGGGACCAGCCAGGTGGTAGAGAACCTGCTAAGGTAGGGGAGCCCAACTTATGCGCGATAAGATGAGGGCAGGTCATGGTGGCCCAGTAAGGGCTGCGAAACCCAGGGAGTGCCGCCTCGTCCGTCATAACCAAATCAGGAGGGAGGAAGCCGCTAGGCAGTCTATTGACAAAACTCGTCGTGGGATAAAGTTTGGCCATGAGTTTGCAGAAGGCCGAACCAGTAGGAAAGACAGCCGCACTGATTTCGAAACCGAGTAGGTCCGCTACAGAGAACCACAGGGAAGGACCCACCCCCCTGATGACACAACGACCAAGCGAAGGCCGCTGTAAAGGAATAGACCCGCGAAGCACCCCGTTCAAAGATGCATCATGAGGGGACGTCCCATGGACACCGCACCGGAGGCGTTGCCCTGAGAGAAAAGTAAGCGCCAGTGAGCCACGCTGAGAAGAAGCACCACAGATGCAGGCAAAAAGACGATAGAGAGAGAGGGGGTAGGCCGGGTAGCATAACAAATAGAACCAGTTAAACTGTTAAGACCTGCCTCCCCACTCTGCTCACAAATAACACCAGACAACTCAATCTAAGCCGCGTCATCGGCCTCCTTGTCCTTGGCCTCGTCCTCGTCACCCTTCTTACGCCTGTCACGGAGCTTCTTCTTCTTGTTGGGAAAATCACCCGCCCCGTCAAGCTGGCGCTTCCAAGTATTGAAAGAGTTGATGAACCGATCAAGATCACTGCGGAGGTCAGTGGCACGCTGGTTTGCACTGGAGGCAGTGTTGAAGGCACGCTGGGCCTCGGTTGCCGCGCGCTGCGCCTTGTCCTCGACTGATGCCAACTCGCCCTTGCGCAAAACCGTGGAAAGAATGTACCCGGTGAGTTTAGGGGCAATGCGAGGATGCTCGCGGAAAAGGTTCTTCTTGAACTGATCATGAATACGAAGCGAGCTGAGGCATGCCCACATGGACAGTGCGTTGGCCATGGATGGATCCTTGTAGTTGCCTAGGTTGCGGGCGCAAGCACGTACTTTCGACACTTCATGGCAGTACACTTGCAACAAAATAAGGACTTGCTGCCAGGCTTCAGCCTTTTGTTCCTTGGTGTAAGAAGAGCAGTAACCGCAGGCACGAGCGAGCAAGTTGCGATAGAGCTCCACACATTCCTTGAGCAACTCCTCCAACGCAGTCGCTGCCTGAACTCGCATGAGACCAATGAAGGCTAGAAATTCCGGATTTGTGACACTGAAGAGAGACTCAGCCTCTTGTTGTTGTTGAGGCAAAAAATCACGCAGCCCCAGACGAATATAATTGAGAACTCCCGTCTCTCCATCGCCAGAATCAAACAAGTCAAACGTCTTGATGGCCGCGAAGAGAGAAGTCAACTTGGAAGTTTCAACACCGGGTCCCGAAGAAGCCGACCCAGAGAAAATCTCGGGTACAGCCGTCTCATATGACGCGATGGCTGTAATCTGCGGAGCGCTCAACGATGTCTTCATGGTGAGGACAGCTTGGTCACTCACTTCTTTGTGGGTCTTGCACCGATACAAAAGGGCCGCCAGCAAATGCGGAAGATCGAAGAAGCGTTCGTATACCGACGTAGTAACACCCCAAGCAGTCAGCTGAGCCAAACAAGCCTCAGCACTATCAAATCGCCAACTCCCCAGAGAAACAGGACCAAGTCCATCCAACGATTGCTTAACGACCTTGATCTGATTGGAGGTGTGCTTGCGCAGCGCAATAAGTTCAGCCTTCAACGCCTCGACATCTGCCGTCTTATCGGATCCCGCAGTTGCACTGTTCAGGGCTGGCACCTTGTCAATTAGCTCCTTGACAATATCATAAACGCCAGCAAGCTCGTTTTTAAGAAAAGACACTTCCTGCTGTAGTCCCACAATACTCTGTCCTTGAGAGTTCACCCGATCCACCGTGCCCGTAGACTGAAAACTTTGAACCACGGTCTGAGCGTTTCTAGCGGCCGTACTAGCCGAAAGCGTGGAGGCTACGACTTGATTAATAGAAGCGTCATATTTCTTGAAATTCTCGTCACACTTCAGTAGTGCAGCGTGATGAGAGTCGAACAGCTTCCTGAGCTCCGAAATGGAATCGTCCAGTGAGGAGGTGTAGAGATGAACAGCCTCAATATCACCATGACAGGAGCCATGAGACTTAGCAGGGTCCGTAGGAAGGCCGATCCTGGAAGAGAGGCGAGTAATCTCTGAGTACAAATCCGCAAAGGAACGTTCCGCCACCTTAAGGCTCTCCTTGAAATCATCAAGGGAGGTCAAATCACCGCCTCGAGTCACCTTGAATAGCTTAGGCGTTTTAGGGACCGTTGCTTTAGGGACTGTGCCAGCTTGCAGCAAACGGGTGCTGTCCGCCTCGGTAATCAACTGAGAGGGAGACATAGCTGCCTCGTTGGATCGGATCCAATCAAAAATGCTGGACCAATTTGCGGGCGTGTACTTCTCGTTCTTGTACATGCTCCAAAGCCCACTTCTTTCAGCAACTTCGTTGGGTAAGTTAGGGCTAATCAAAATAGCCTCGTCCTTGGTGAGCAAGTACCACGTATGGGTCGTGAGAGGGGTCTTGTGGCTCTTGTGACTCTTGATGGAGCACTCATGTGCCTTATTCACACAAACAAGTCCCTTCTTCCCGATGGTGCCCAAGCACAGATCATCCATCCCGTCAGCGTCGTACATCCAAGCTAGACACGCAGATGGGTCATTCTCAGACGATGCAATCACTCCACGGTCTTGTTTCACTGCCATGCTAGGCGACGAAATGGACAAAGCCTGAAGACTCTTGTCATCCAGAACAGGAGGCGTCCCTACCCTTGCAGGAGATTCCGTGGCGCCTTCAGGCGTAGCAAACGAAAGCTTAGAAGCGGACGCGACGGCGTTGTCTCCTCCAGACTGCAACGGTGTCTCCAAAGCACTAAACAGCCCCTTCGAGAGAGCCTTGCCGACACTCCTGACCCCCCGAATCGTAGCCGTGGTATTCGTAGTGATCCCAGATAGCAAAGAATAATCATCCTCTTCCTCCCCCGCAACTGAAACTTCTGGAGCCCCCGAATCGAAGATGGAACTCCCCTTGATAGAAACAGACTTCTTGTCGAGACCTGCGCTCGAGGATTGGTTAGATCGTAGCGGCGTTCGATGAAGCGTAGACGTTACATTAGAACCACGCCGGGACGAAAGAGAGTAGTTTCCGGAGTCAATTGAATAAAGCGACGGATCTACCCCCACCGAAGAACCTTCCGCCGACGATGAAGAGTGTTTCGACGGCGACTCGTCGCCAACCCCCCCCGGAAAAGACAAAATACCCTCAGAAAAACCAAGGTTCATGAACAGAAACTCACCATCGTTCGCTCCACCCAACCGAGAAAGGGCCGTATCCACCTCGGCCGTGTTGGAAGTAGCGGTAGAAGCCTCGACGGCACCGTCAGAAGAGGCGGCGGCCGCCGAACGACGAGGATCGAACGCCGTCGCGAGAGACTGACGAAGCGACGAAAGAGAAGAGCTCGCCGCCGGAGGCGGAGCGTCGTCGGTAGGATTGGAAGCGGTAGGCATGAACGGCACTGAGAATAACGAAGAGAGGTGAATAGACGGCGATGGTGGGAGAAAATGAGCTGAACGTATGGGAGGGGAACAAAAATTCCATGCTGCAGCCTGCCTTGACGGGATGTACAGTCCCCTCGCTGCCAGGCGCCATGGTCTAATCGATCCAACTTTTCACAAGCCTTGGTTTTCGAGAAAGTGAGCATTCAGGGCTCATCTTCCGGATGGCTATTGGCCATCATAACCAAGTTTGGCGGGCAGCTTAAGCCGCATTGGAATTGCCGCTTAAGCCGCATTGGCATATGATGGCCAATTCCGTGTCTTGCTTGTGGGACTCTCTTCTCAGCTAGTCCCGCTAGAACAGCCTCTCCCGTGAGAGATGAGCCGTCCATTCAACTCTCTTTCTTGTCCGTTCAAAGTCACTACCTCCTTTGCTGGGTGGCTCGATTTGGGTGACATCCCTCCTCTTTTCTCTCCCCACAATAACCCTAGGTAATGTAATGGCTCATGTTGAAGATGAGGGTTCTCGGAGGTTTTAGCTCAGGGTTCGGTGTTCGGTTATACCGAAAGTAGTCACGACTCTGTCTCTGGAAACTACGTCAACAAAGAATGCCCTTTTTCCTTTCTGTTCTTTTCTGGTCCCGCCCGTTCTTACCCCGCAGAGAATCGAAGACGGTTTCTGGTTAAACGTGAAAAGTCTTTCTTTGTGTGTCTTTCTTGAAAAAAGACGGGACTTTCTCTATCATTCACGAAGATCTCTCTCAAAAAAAGGCCGAATCCTACATATTGTAATCACAATCTCAATTCACAGGAAGCTATGCAGTCATCCCATCATCATCATTTATCAAAGAGTCAATCAGAGCACAAACCACAAAGCACACACACAATAATACAAGGAGACAGCCAAAAGCACAACAACATCATATTATTCAATTGCCAACGAAGTCTCTCTCCTACTCAAATTGCAACACAACATTCCATGCTATCGTTCGATCGTCATAGGCCAATATCAACACCAGAGGCCACCATGACAAGCACTGCTGTGTCATCCTCCGCAAGTGACCTAAATGAAAAAACACTGTCGTACTTGGCGTTGATCTTGAACACAATTGAATCGAAGGATTGGATGGTAAGGGTTCCGACATTCATTCTATATTTTTCATTGAATTATTTGAACCGAATCGCAAATCACTTGTTCTCTTCCACAATAGTACTTCTACCAGATAGGCCTATCAAAACCAACTACGTTCAGAGCGATGGCGAAGATTATAGCACACGCTGAAGAATTCAACGGCATGACCTTCCTTCATGCGGTCGTCCGACACGATCCACCCGCACAAATCATTTCCGAACTGATTCAAATCTGCCCTGAAGATGTGCGAGCACGAGACTGTCTCAACAGAACGCCACTGCACGTGGCTTGCGGTGTGGGTGCTAATCTTAAAACCATCAGATCTCTAACGGCAGTTTATCCCGGGGCATGTAACATTCGAGACGAAGACGACCGAACACCACTGCACTTTTATTGTGATATTGAGTGTCAATTGTTTGAAGGAGATGACCAGAAGAGTCGCGAACGACCAAGCTTTGAGGTGGTCCATAATCTACTTTCTGCAGGTGGTGACTTGTCAGTTGTAAATTCAGAAGATGCGGACGATATGAGCCCTTTGGAGTATGCTATTTGCTCTGATGCCGATGTCAAGGTTGTAAAGCTATTGCAGAAGGCAGCACAAAAGCATATGAGAGATACAGAGGCTAAGAGAAGGCAGGTAGCTCATACACCATCGGAATCAGCAGCCAAGACTGCCTAATTTGATGTTATTAGGCATATTTGCCTGATATTAGGTTAGCTGTTATTGTGTTTACAGGCAATATCATAGATAGAAGTTACATGCGTTCTACTCATGAAGCACGATCGTCTCTCCACTTTTCTATTATCATGATGTAGTAGCAGTTTTCTTTTGCCAAGTCTCTCTAGCTCCATCCAGGAAGCATTGTGAGCAAGAATCCTCTCAGCAGCAGGCACCGGAGACAAAGTGCAACAGAAAAGTCAACCTGAGTTGGAGTTCTGGCAATTATTTTAAACATTATGTTCCCAACCATCTATTCGTTTTCAATGAGCTTGGGGTGTAGGAGCTCCAGATGCTACTTTTTGCTTTTGAATTGGCCATTCAGCTCGCGCAGAAACCCTTCCCAACAAAGATCGTAGAGGTGGGTGCCAACCTTGTTTAGTTAATTCTCTTAGCAAATGTGGAAATATTTCATCAGCCTCTACTCGGGCTTCTCTCAAGATTTCTGCGCAGTCTCGAGAGCGTAGAGGTGTTGATGAATGCCCTTTATCTGCACTTTTTACCATGTCAAGCTTCACGAGTTTTCTTCTCAGAATGACAAGAGCAAGAGCACTCTTAAGAATATCGAGATTGTTTGCCTCTATATGTAGTACTATATGACATTGCTCCTGCGGATCAATCTCTGAAACCGCACTGCCTTTAGTTTGCCGTCTTCTCCATTGCCGATACTTTGCACTTAAACCTCTGGCATTCTTCAAGTCCTGTCCAACAACTAGGAAGTATTTTTCTCCACGAAAAATATCGTTTATCAACAACACCAACTCGTCAGGATCCAGCTGAGACCTACCAGGACTACCAAATGCTATCGCTCGTCTAGCAAGATGATCTGGGGACAAGAAGATCTTTTCCGTGGCAGCAATCTGTTCTGGGGTTGGAATTGTTTTCAGTTTTACAGTTGTGACACCCGAGCCATCATCATTGTCTTCAAGCATCTCTCCAAGCAAAGTGTACATCCGTTCAAAGTTGAAGGTCTTGTAGACCACTGCACGTATTTCTTTATGCATACAATAAATTTCCATCACTTGTAAAATAATCCAGACTGATAATACATTTGATACACCAACTCCAACTGCCCCTAGAATTAATGATATAATGAAGGGTGCCATAGATTAGTAACATTACATTAGTGTCATTTGTAAAAAAGAAGCACTTACTGGATAGACAAATTCCGCTGACAATACCTAATAAATCTACCACAGCAATTTGAGCTTCCCCCTTCGCTGTAATTGTTTAAGATACGATAGTGGATCGGCAACTACTCTCAGGACTCTTGTCTCGCAAGATTTCACATTTGATAAGTGTTAGATTTGGAAGCTTACCTGTTATATCACCAATGTTTTCTGTTGCACTGCCTCTTCGGCCTGCAATTACTGTTATGTTTTGACCATTTATTAAAGTCTTGCCTCCACTCCCACCATCTATTCGTTTGAAACTATTGTAGAGTGCATTTCTGGTTGCCGAGCTCGTGAGCATACTCATTTGTTTACAAGAGTTTGCCAACATGGCTAATATACATAAGGCCAGAGAAAATGTCAGAATACTTCTTTAATGCCCACGTAATCAATTTTGCGCAATGTACAACTAACCAAGGATCAAAAAGAATTGAGGATGCAAATATGTACTAACTTCAAGCCCGTTTCCCAATGCATAAATTAACGAAGAACGAAATCTCCATCGTTTAGCATCAGGATCAAACTTTCTTCCCATTTTACTAGCCCAAAGCATCCGAACGATCTTTCCAAGAGTATCTTTTAATACCCAGTTAGTTGCTGCCGCCGCACCAGTAGCAACAGCACCAACTGCACCATTACTGGTACGATGCATACCCCGCAACCCCATCAATAAACTCTGTGTTCCAATTACATGCACATTGGCATTGACAAATCGTTGTAATATTCTCCATCTCATGAAACGGTAATAGGATGGAGTCACTCCCTCCGGAACGAATGCTGATTGCAGAAAACGGCTAATTGTGTTAATCTTTTTGTCTTCCGGGGAAATATCGGATGACAGTTCATCTGTTGACATGACATCAAGATATCGTCCCGTGGAAGCATCATAGGTCAATGGAAAACGAGTATTGTATCTAATGTCTACACTATATAGCGGAGGAATGGATGCAGAAGAATGTGCATGTTCAATTGAATGTGGCGTTGTCAGTATCTCGCGTGGCTCCTTTGATTCTATTGCTTCAATAGAAGCTGTCACTGATATTTTGCTTCTCTTTGCATTCGATGCAGAAGTTGTTGGGTATCTAACAAAACAAGAATGTATTCCATGAACTGATTGAGACCCCAGAATGCATAATACAATAAGACGGGCCCACAGAGTCATAATATTGTTTGTAAGTAATTACTTTGTAGTCCACCTCTGTCCACGTCTTTGCATGTGGCGAGCTGTGAGAGCGGCTGGGTCTGGAAGTGGAATCAATAGAAGTAGAAGACGGCGACAACAATTGTCCGGCGTGTGTTGCTGTTATGCCCAACGGTTAGGTTCAATGTTCAATATAATTACGAAAGGCAAAAAAAGGCGCCATAATAATCTAGGTATTATCTGTCCGTCTCCCGTCACCCATCAACTCGGAGCTGAAAACTACTGAACCAACAACAACAACAGGCTATCAAGCGAGCAGACCGGCGGCCACATCACCTCTTCAAAAGTCCCACTCCTGCCACCAGTTGCTGGGAAACGGATAGTAGCTTTAGATTGGCTGTTAAGGCATTGGAAATTGAGGGTGAAATGATTTGGTTTTCCAGAGAAAAGAAGTTGCAAACAACATCGCGCCAATTGAATCTTTGACTCAGATCAGATTTGAAGAAGTAAAGTATCGATAAAGGTAGGTTTGATATATCATGATAGAGGTCTATTCAATCTTCTTCTGCATGTGTTTGCTGTTCTGCCTTTCAATGTCATCATACCCATAGCACAGTATCCATAATAATATCCTAATATTTTGCTGTGTAAATATTGCAGAATATAATCCATAAATACGCAGCAGCAGGTGAGAAGTTCAATCAAATACCTTGTTCGTTCCAAAAGAAACACTCATCAACTCATTTCACTCTTTAAATCTCTAGTAAAACAAAGTTTATCATGTTGACAAAGTGGAAACAAGCTCGCACCACCTTTGAGTATGCTACAAACACCAGCAATGGGGCAAAAAAGAAACAAAAAAGGTCGCAGGATGAAAAGTCATCTTGCCATGATATAGCAGTCTCCTTCGTGAAGCCTCTGGCTCGAAATAATCCATTCTACATAGAGAGAGTTAAGGCATCAAAAGCCAGTGGCAAGAAACGCAGAAAGTCCAGCAATGGGTTCAACGTTGATGCAAGTATAGAAGACATGGAACCTATTCTATGCGTGACATCATCGCATCGAGTAGCACTACTAGGTCGTTCCAGTGCTGCCTCTGGAGCTACATTATCAGAGAGCAAGTCGAGAAACTACGTCTCTCGGCCAGGATATAGCACCAGCTTTGATGTTGCTACCAAGCCAAACTCTACCCTCGAGGGTGTTGCTTCATGTGGAGCACAATATGATCCAGTTTCCAATCTGGTGTATGCCATTCGTAACGGAGGTGAGCTTGCTATTTGGACTGCTGCATCATCGTCTGTGATTCAGGGGCCAGATCAAACTCTAGATGACAGTAAAGATACTAGTTTGAGTGAGACTGCCAGTCAGAACACCAAAAAGCGAAAAGAACGGGAGAGCACAACTTCCTCATTTGATAGGATTGTTTCGGAACATTTGAACTTCCCTGATGGAAAAGTTCCAGTGACATTGAATCCATTTTATTGTCAAGAGCAGCAGCAGTTATCTGCTATTGGGGCGTCTGGATGCTGTGAAGATGGATCAGTTTGGGTTGCCATCTCCCGTGATGGCAATACTTCTTTCGAACTCCTTGTAGTAGATGGTTCGTCGATGGCTACTGATGGGGAGGTTACTAAGAGGAAAGGGAGACCTAAAAAAGACAATGGGGACGTTGCAAATAACTGGAAGCTTTTGGATTCTCGAGCACGAAGATCATTTGAAAAGGGAAGCGGAGAGCATAAAAACTCATTGGTATTCAAGGTTCAATCTGTCTTGCTGAATCAGGATAATGGCCGTGTCATTCTGCGTCAACATCATATCAGGGTTTCTGTTGTAGGAGGAAAAGAGTGCAGCCATTTGGTAAATGATGCTACACATACTATTTTAGAAGTCTCCAACAAGGAAGATGTTACGGCAAACATCTCCGGTAACTCTCTTTGCATAGTGCATATGAATGTGGATGGAGGTTGGATTTTATCTTCGGTGGAACTCTCACGTGGAGACAAAGAAATGGCAGGATCTCTGACATCAATTGCCCTTAAAAACGAGTCCGAGAAGAAATCATCTTTGTTTTCATTCGGTTGTCTGGGTGAAAATCTGTATGCCATGTTATCTAAAGAGAAATGCCAGTCGTCGGATTCACTGCTTTCTACCCTTAGAATTTTAGATATCAGAAGAAAGGTAGAGTTGTTAGTGCACAGTTGGAAAGAGGGAGGTGCCGCTGGTCTCGACATCAGTCCAACAGACGATGTGCTTACTAAAATGTTACATGATAAGCATTGCCATGCCATGATAACAAATGAGCTAGATGGATCACTTGTTCTTGTTACAACAACTAGAACTGGTGCAATTGGAGTCATATCGTCGACTATTTCTACGAATGCAGATGGCCTCTTGCTGAATGATGAGTCTAGTAGTAACGCATCGTCTTTGGTATTAGCTCTGCGAGCTGTAGCGGCATCAGAATCTTCACCTCCTGATCTTTCTGTCTCCCTGAAGGAGGATGATTCTGTCAAGCAAAAGAATTTTGCTGCCGTTGTAGATTTGGCTTGTAACGAATTAGGCCAATGTGCAGAATCAATCCTAGAATTCATCGCTGGCTTGGGTGACGAGAAAAAGTCCAGTTGCAGCAAAAGCACTAAGAGAAAGGGAGGTACAAAAACAACAACTGTGAATCCCTTGAGTTGGCGAGCAGCTTTCAACGATGGCAAGTCAAAGATCGAGAGTGCGAATGATTTAGAGACTGCTTCTGTTCGTGTCAATGGGCTGAATGGTATTATCAGCAAGTCAAAATCACAAACGAACCACGCGGTAAACGAGCAACCCAGGCGTTACATTGCTGCAGCCTTTAGACACACCTTTACACTATTGCTGTCAATACACAAAAAGGCTAAGACCTTGTCGGGCGATGATAGTCTGAACCTGGAGAAGATTCGCCAGGAAAGTATTAGCGTCCTTTCGAAGGTTTTACGATCACATTGTTTACAATCAAGGATTGACTGTGATATCAATGTTCCTGGCGGTGGCAATGCATTCATCCAATTGTTCAAAAGCTATCCATCGGTGCTACTTCAAAATCTTCAATACGAGAGATTGCACAACATTGGAGCTTTAGACATTTTGAATGATATGTTACAACATGTGACAGATCTTTCGGAACGTCTTCTTGTATACATGATAAGATTTCTCATGAGAAATGTTGGTACAACCGATGCCACAGCCTACTACTATGCCAAAGCATCATCTCAAGCCAAAAAGTCAACCAGGGGATATAAGCTGTCAAAACAGCTCCGACAATCATTGAAAGCCACCAATGAAACTGATGACATTAGGAGTCAAGCAGAGTCAAAACTGCTAGCAGAGGCAGTCCTTGATTTTAGTTCAAAGATTGTCATGTATTCGAGATGCAATCCTTCATTGCTGAGCAAGTCTTTACGAGATGTTCTTACTGCTGCTGAGGTTGAACCATTTTTGGCGATACTAAGCAAGTTGCTCAAGCTTGGCGAGAGTGGTAGATGGCAGAGAGAACGTCCCAATGATCCAAGTCTTTGTGTGCGTGTCATTGATTGGATAGCTTCATTGACGGAGGCTCATTCAGCAACTATTCTCAAGATATCTGATGAAGGGAGTTTAGTGTTCAACCGAATTCAAGCCGATGTTCAGGCTGTGGTAGATCAGACCAATGCAGCAAATGAGGTGATGGAATTATCGGGCCGTATTACTGGTGGATTCGCAGACCCAAAGACTACGAAGTTTAGCGACGATACGAAAGCAACATCAAAATCAAAGGACGGTCCTGTGTTCATTGCTGCTTATACTATAGAACGATTGGTATTTTAAGGAGACTAAATACTTGTCTCTGCAATGACAAATATAAGAAGGTATTGAATCTTACTATCAAACTATATTTCTATGCAACTATCATGCAGCTCTATTGAAAGGACTTTCCGGTTCCATCATCTCGCCAAGACCGGGAATGGGAACCGTCGAATCGGCTGGATAATTTTTTCTCAATTCTCTCTGTTTATGACTCTGGAGACCTTGGAACTGATAATAACCCTGTTGAGCGGGCAGATGCATGTCCGAGCTATTGGTACTTTTCAAAGCCCCCAAGGCACGGACGGCATCTTCCTCTGATTGGTCTTGATCATCAAAACACGCCGCAGCTGACACACCCCTCGACATTGCCGGATTTGATCCATTAGAAGAATGGTTATACATCTGATTTGAATTCTGTTGACAAGCAAGAGCCTGTTGCATTCTTCTCAAATCCATCTCTCGCTTGAGGATGTCATTTGGAACACTGGCTCTAGGCTGGCTGGATGCCATGCTGTTCAAACCACCTTGATGGTTTTCCATAAACACCTGCCTTTTAAGTCTCTGCAAGTACTCAAGATGATCCTGTCTCATAGAATTCCGGAACATTTGGTAGTCAGAGTGAGGCATGGCTGCAAATCCATTTCCGCTATTGCCTGACATGGAAGTAAAACCTCCATTGATGCTATTGCCGTAGAATTCGTTACCAAACCTTGCCCTCTTCGCGGCTGGAGTTTCACCATAGACATTCTCAAATCGTTTGTTACGATTGATCTCACGCATGAGTTCCGGCATGACATTAACATCGTTTGAATGTCGGATGATGGAATCGGCTTGGATAGGAGGAGACCATGACATTCGTTTCTTCGGGGGTAAAACCTGAGAGGATTCGGAGCAGCTGATATCACTTTCGAGGTCATCGTAGTCATCAAAGCTCATGTTGCGATGGAATGTATCGTGATAATAACCCCCACTGTTGGGTCCTTTAGAAATTCGATTGAACCCCCATCTCTGAGGTATTTGAGCATTGTTTTTGTGAGATAATGAACGCATTCACAGTAACAACGAAAGTAAAGTGTCTCACCTTCAAACGGCGTGTAAAGGATGCATACTTGGCATCGCCAAAGTACCGAGTCATTATATCCTCCAGAAATCTATCTTTATCAAGGATCAAAAAGCCATTCAAGCCATCAAGCCACTTAACACAACCTTTAGATGATTCTTTCATGAGCATATTATGCAAATCACGGAAGAAGAGTTGTTGAGCGGGCGAGAATTGTGTTGAAGGCTTTTGTTCCTCTGGTACAACTTCTGCAGTGATGGCAGCAGGTACGGATTGTAATGCGTTAACCTGGGTAATGTCCATATTATTGTCTTATGGGTTTTGTTGTCTAAACTCTTGAAGGGAGAAAGTTATTGGCAGATGAAAATATGTTTATGAGACAAAATCTAGGACATGAATTGATCAGGAGTCTAAAGTGGCTACTCCAATGCAAGAGCTGTCTCGTTTGGGTCAGAGGAATCGTGTTCATTTTAGCAAGTAATCAGCCAACAAATCACACGACACCGTCGTTCCCAAATTATCATATTTATTGAATTGAGCCTACACACGATCTAACTCACCTTGCTTTGGCTATTGTTTAGTTTGCAGGAACGGAAAGCAGTCAGATGTGCGTTTCGAAAGTGGTACTCCTGTCTTATTCTTTTGTCGTCGATTGTGTGTGCCTCTTGTTTCCCTTCGTTTTATGAGCCACCAAGAGGGGACGCAGAGAATTTGTGGGATCGAATGCCGTGACATGGTAAACCAACACCGTTTTTATTTGACACGAATGCCGATGCCGCCTTGATTGTGTGAGGTAAAAGTCTTAAAGAAATTTTAAGGGTTAATAAATTTATTGAGGTTCTACCTAGTTAGGGGGCTAATCATAAAAATTGTACCGATATAGTTTGCGGGCTTTGAACAACGACTACCATCTAAATATTATTTTCTTTCCACCTTGTGTTTCCCCAATGAAAAAATAAAAGACCTGTCCTAGGACAAAAATATGTTTTCTATAAAGGTAATGATATATTAACTTGTAAGTTGTTACCTGTAATTATTTTGGTTGTTGCAACTTCTTCACAGTGCGAACCTTTCCACCAACCAAAAACTCAGAACTCAGAACTCAAAAAAGAATTTGGCGTGCCATGTCCCACATCATGTCCGTCGTCGTCACATTATGTCCTGCCGGCCAGCCCTAGTCCCCCCAGAGGATCAACAATGAGCAAAGCAATGGCAGACTACACGTCTGAAAACGATGCAGCAATGGCGAACCGCTTAGACACAGAACGAGCCGTCACTGACGCCGAGGGCGCTGCTGCCTCGACTGCTGATTCAGACACCGATTCCGAAGTCGGGGGCATCGTCATGGAGGAGTGCGATAACATCAGTGAAAACAGCAGCAGCATCCCATCCACGCTTCGAATACAAGCGGCGTGGCTCGATCCATTCCCAACTCCGTGCAGTTCCTTCAGCACTCACGTTAGCGGCTCCACGCTGTCCGCATGTTCATCGCCGCTGCATCAGCGTAATTCCGATAACGTGAATGTGTTCAACCCCGAATTCTTCAGCTCTCCCCAACGCAGCAGAAGCAGGGTAGGCTCTTTGGAAGCAATGTATCAGACTCCAGTTAGGAACAATAACAGCAGCGGTACAATGACGTGGAATGATCCGTTCCCCACGCCTGATGTTTCAGTGCACAGTTCTGCATACAACACGAATAATAATGATACTATAATATCTTCACCAGAGGAGGAGAGTACTCCGGGGAAGAATGATAATTCAGATGAAATGTGGGGTAATTTCGATCTACCGCTATTACCAATCATTGACTCTCCTGCCAATAAAACTCCCTCGTACGATTATCATAAAAGACGTCGGTCCGTGGCCAATATTGCACCTCATAACTCATATCCATCATTATTGCAATCATGTAAACCACCACCCATACGACGGATATCATCGGATACGGGACGGTTTGGACGAGTTCCATCCATGGAAGACTTTCTAAAGAATTTTTCACAAGTTGGACCGGATGGGAATGATTTTTGTAGCAATGAAAATGATGTCGTCAAAACAGTTAACGACAACAACTGTGATGATGCATCTAAAAGAATTACAAGGATGTACAGTTTACGCAGAAGCTCCAATCTTTCTCAAGATGACTTGACCATTGGACTCAAACAACGGAATCCCCAGGATGATCAGGAGTTATTCAAGCAGCAATCCAAAGATGATCTCGAATTACTAACCAACAACAACAACGACGCCAATAACAACAATAACACATATCCCAAGATGAGATTAACACCCTTCCTAACCCCCGTACGACAATTAGGCCGTAGAGTCTCGAGCACATACCAAGTAAGCTCTCAACGGATCAAACGCAAACTGAAAGAACGTCGCGAGAGACGACGTCAGCGTCGGGAACAACGTGCCAGGGAACCACCCGCCAGTTGGTGGATTATAATTCCCGCCGATCATCCCTACAAAATCATCTGGGATGTGCTGACCATGGTATGGGCTCTGTTGGGTGCCTATAGGACACATTTGCGTATACGCGATAGGGTGTTTGATCAAAGTCCTCTTATTCTGATAACGGAAGTGTGGTTCACTCTCGATATATTATTGAACTTTGTTACTGAACATAAAACGACGAAGGGACAGGTCATTCGTGATGGCAAGACTGTATGGGCGAGGTATTTAACAACTTGGTTTGTGATTGATTTGTTGAGTTTGATACCCTGGGAGAGGATTTATGTCAGACCTGTGGTGGAGAAGATCAAGAGACGAAATTTCTTTCAAAAGACATTCTTTCGGAGCAAAGCTGTAGTACGCGTGAGTCGAGTGTTGAGAGGACGGCACATTAAGTTGATGGGTCGAGTTTCAAAACAGACTGGTACGCCATTTCGTCGTTTTGTTAGGCTGTTAATCAAGTATGTGCCAAGATACATGGTCTTTGTTCGCCATATGAAGGGTGCACTGTTTGTTCGTGGATTAAGGTTTGTCCATTGGCTTCATAATATGTACAAAAAGATTTGGGTGAGTGCCCAGAATGCTGGGAGGAAGGCAAGAGACTCGCTTTCCTCTAAGAATCGACGTCAGCATCCTATTTTTGATTTGGTGGAGGAAGAGGATGAAGATGATAATGATGATTCAGATACAGATAGTGATCATACAGATGATGACGACGACGAACAGGATAGCCAATCCAATCTAAGTGAAATGACTAGCATGGATATGTCCGAGAGGGCTGAGGATCGCGATGACTTATTTCGTAGGAGTAAGTCAGAGAATATGGCCTTGAGACGGCGATCATTTTCAGAAATGTGAAATCTAGTGCCATTCAGCAAGGTTCTTTCTATGAATTTGCTGAATGGCAGTATTGGATTGTTTAGAGATGAACTTATTTTTGTGTGATAGTTGGTTGTGTATATAATAGTGTTGTTACGAGAAGTATATGATTACCTAAATAGCTTCAATCTTTATTGTTTAACCTGTAGCGTAATTTTTTTCCTAAGAATAGTTGCAACCAAAATAGCTTTCAATTCTCCTTCTCCTCTATTGCGTCCTCGGAGAGAATCTCTTCACCTTCACTACTCTCAAATGCATTCTTTCTAATCTTGACTAAATTTAATTGTCCCAATTCACTTACATACGTAGCTTTTATGACATCTCCTGGTCTCAGTGAGTTATATACATCTGCCCCTCCAACAATATAACCGAAGGGGGCATACTGACCGTCTAGTAATTTAGTTTTTTTGGAGGAGATGTCTCGTAATGGAAGCGCAAAGAATTCAGAGGAGCCACCATTACTCACTCTGTCTGGATGATTTAACGCTACCAAATTCGGTATATCAAAAGTTAGCACTGGGTTTAAATTGCTTCCAGATGCCGTAGTTGTAGAATTATAAGATGTAGGCGAGATCGCAGAAGAAAATGATCGTTGGTTCGAAGATGACGACTTTAATACACTAGTCGTTGTAGTCCCAGTGGCAGCAACGTCCACATCCAGCGATGCAAACGACGCAGAATAAGTCAGTGCTGCTTTCGTTGGACTGGCAGGATCCAATGCTACTAACTCCAATGGAATCCTTCTAGGTTTTGCAGTCAATGGATCATAAAATCCTTCTTGGAAAGAACCCAGAATCGGAAGAACTGCATCCATTGTCATGCGACTGTCTTCACTGTCAAATCCAAACGGTTGAGCCTCCACCGAATCCTTAGTTTGGAAGAAACGAAGCTTTCTCTCAGCGTTAGTCAAGTCACTCCCGAAATCATCTGCTAGCACATCCAGATTGTCTTTTAATTCGGTCAGATCATTCACTATGACATTATCGCTCCATGACGGTATCACTCCTAATCGCTTTCGCATAGCCTTGACAGATAAACCAGTGTAAAAGTTTCTAATACTCAAATCCACAAAATTTCCAGCAGTTATAGGAGCAGCATAGCCATCCGCCACAATGGTGACATTGCCTAGACTTCGTTTGTTATCTAATGAAGTATCAAATAACCCAAAACCTGATGCTGCAGTATTACTTGATCTCTCAAATGAAAATGTCACCGTGCACCGTCCTAAAAGCCTTGGTAAGTTCCCAAACTTACCACCTGAAGGTACAGCATATGGGAAATTCGTGACCAACAATTCACCAACTTCGGCTAACGTGAATAGTGCCTTCTTCTTCCCTTCCTCAAAAGCCATAACATCAATAATTGGTAAATTGTCCATACCCGACACGGGAATAAAACTAACACTCCCACCCCGAGAGGCATTCTGACGACTCACTTCCACATCAATATTCGCACCTCCCGAGGCAATTTTCACTAATTCTTCCAATTGTATCCGCAATGCCTCTATATTCGTTTCACCAATGGACGACTTGGATATGAATAATGCCGTGGGGTCTTCTTGATTGAATACCGGTTCGAGACTGGATCGTTTCGATTCCAATAACGAGAGCACGGTCAACACATCCAATAGCGTTTGTTTCCATCCCTCTGAATCATCTGGTTCGTACACGGTCAAGTTCTCAATTAACTCTTGCAACTTTCGAAACACACCGTTCTTCACTGGCAGCATTTCCAATAGACATTTTTCAACCGTGTTCCATTTGTTATAATTGTGAAATGGGATCCATTTCTTGGTATTGGCAATGTTGGAGACCTTTTGTTGCCGATCTGCCAATTGCCTTGCGTCTTTTTGTGACTGACGTGAGAGTGATTGGCGTTGGGTAGTGTACGGTGAGATGTTATTGTTGTTGGAGAGTGAGAAGTAGGTGGAGACATCGCTACTGGCGTAGGAGTTTGATGGGAGTAATAGTGATGTGAGTATTTGTGAGAGGATGAATTGCCGCCGTGTTCTTGACTCTGATGATGGTTCATCCTCTATTGGTGGCACTTCATCATTGGCAAGAAATAAGGGTCGCAGGCGTCTTCTCTCTATTCTCAAGCGAGCAGCATGTTGACAGCTGAGACTGCATCTCGTTGTAGGTGATGTGATTTGTAACGGCTTTGCACTCAGTAGAGCAGATGCATTGGTCAAGAAGAAAAAACACAACGCAAATGGAACCATCATGATGTGAAGTATCATTTTGCCATTTTTTGAGCACTGAGCACCCTCTCTCAAACCCTCCCCCTGCCTCTCTCTGTGCGTGTAGGTAGGTAGGTAGCTGTAGGTAGTTGGTACGGTAGTTTAGCGAGGAAGAAGAAACAAACAGCTCGCTCGCTCGATCGTCGATCGAACATCGAACATCGAACAGGCTCATAATAAACTCAACCTACTCAAACTCATCTCTTGCCTCTTGCTCAGTCAAACACTAGCACCATGCTCCAACCAGACCAGATCTTTCCTCCATAAGAGGGACAAATTCACTTGTGGCAGCATCATTCCCCTAAAAGTCTATGGGCATACTTATCAGTAGAGCTCAAAGCAGAAAGAAAGACGACATATTTCCATCCAATAACTTTTTAGTCGAACATAATCGGTCGAGAATACAGAATACCTTGTTTCCAACAATACAATGGACGGCAACCCACCACGTCCTCCTCCTCCACCGCCGCCTCAACGATCTCCGCCTCAGTCATCTCCTCCCAAACCTCGCAGACCCCCCTTGATGCAAAGAAATTCTACCACGGGAGGACTGGCTCCTTCGCAAAGATACGATAATGATACTGGGTTACGAACACGAACATTTAGTGCTGATGTTCATGAAGGCGTTACTGCTAATAGTAATTCTGTGACCGCTAGACATCATAGGCATACTAGATCAAAAGTGCGGTTTGAGAGTGTGGATCCGCTGTTGAGGATGAGTTTAGAGAGACCTGATATAGAAGATGAGGCTGAGACTGTGAGTCTATTCTTTGATACTCTGATTGATTTTGTGCATAGCGTGTTGCTTTGGTCCAGCTTGTCAGCATTTACCCGCTACTTTAGTTTTGTCATGGTATTGAATTTTCATTTGCATTGCATTAGACTCTTCTAGATGTACTGGAAAGACGCCAAAGTGACCCATATTCGACAGTAACACCAGCTCATAGACGCAATCGAACTTATGTTGGAGATATCCCCAACACTTTCCAGAGTCCCAATTATAGTATAGATATGACAAGGCCCAATTCTGCTCCAGATTCTACAGACGTTATGAGAAATAGGCCAGGATTGATCTCTAGTAGACGAAATAGTGGCAATAGTAATGGTGCTACTAGTAATCTCAATGATTATCTAGGTGTCAACGGAGATGGTGTCAGTTTATCTCCTAATGATGACATTACAAGACCAGACACGATCAAGCCTGCAATCTCAGACAGTGATGTATCTTCATCCCGTCCAAATTCGGCAGATGCAATGCATGCTAGTCCTAGTCGATCCAAATTCGGATGGAACAACAACAGCTTTCGTCATAGACCACAATTTCAATTCAATAGACATCGTGCCACTTCTGAGAATGCAGAGTACTCAGAAAATAATAATCAAATTCGTGCGAAAGCATACCAAGTAGCCATGACTATGAGAAATGATACATCCAATCTATTGACTTCAACGCGTACAGACACCGATGGAGATTTGTCTGATTTGATTTATAGAGTAGAGGCTTCACGGGAACATGACGAGAATTCACTTGGGAGTGCTTCTAAAACTGCTGGAGAGAACTTTCGCGCCAGTTTGAATAGCAATACAAGCCCTCGTGATTCATGGAGCAAAAGTACTAAAAGTCAGGATGGAAGGACTACTCATCAATATAAAAAGTCTCATCATCAAGTGTTTATGGGCATCTCAAATCCTTTAGGCGATAAATCTGGAGGACAATCGAATATTGATATGTTGTTTCAGGCGGCAGAGAATGTGCGGGATCTTTGTCAGATTCCTGAAGAGGATGAGCAAGAGGATTACTACTCAAATTACTATGATAGATACCGGCGCCCTTCTATGAAATCTCAAACATTGGCTAAAGAGAATGCTGACTTTCTACAGGCTATTAGTGAATCTCACCCTGAAGTTCCGGAGATCCCCAATGATTCAGTTGAACAAGAGCCTAATGAACAAACACCCATGTTAGATAGATTACCTGGTCAGAGTCAGGTCAAAGCTAACAAGACAACCAATAAACCGGGCAAACTCAAAGCTGTCCAAGCGTGGGTAATCAACTTTCGCAGACAGCTTCTACTTTTAGGGGCGGCCTTTGACTTTGGTTTTGTGAGGAATCGGTTGTGGAAATTCATTCAATATGAAGTGTCCTGCGTCATTGTGCCCCTGTTAGCTGTTGCTACGTTCTTCTTTTATAGGTAAGTCACACGTGGGGGTTGTCGAATAATTGATGTTAGACTCTCATTTGTCTAAATGCAACTCTTTCTAGGCTTGGAAATCCTACTTTTCCATTTCTGCCGAACGAAACGAGCGCCAGTTGGTGGATTTTATTTATCATCCGATCGTATTTAACTCTCCAACTCTCTTATGCCACCCAGTATATATTTGTAGATGTCTTGGCAACACGGAGTCCTGTAACTGTTCAGATGTTTGGTCCACTGGTTACTCTGTATATAATGA
The DNA here is from genome assembly GCA_036939855.1 of Cyclotella choctawhatcheeana. Lineage (NCBI taxonomy): Eukaryota > Bacillariophyta > Thalassiosirophyceae > Thalassiosirales > Thalassiosiraceae > Cyclotella > Cyclotella choctawhatcheeana. Next base: position 26,143 of record JALLPH010000004.1, read on the forward strand.
ATTCCAAAGGATGGGTAAGAACTTTGTTATGTTGTTTGCTGGCCTTTTTTCACACTGAGTGACTTGCCAACATTAATCTATTCAATTAGCCCTTCATACTGACATGCTGGGGAATATGGAACTATGCTCTCGTGCGTGGGAACTCAGGTTAGTGCCAGTGATTTCCTCAAATTTTGAATGGGTTTCCAATGTAATAACATGTAACATCCATATAGACTTCTATGAACATTGGTTTTATCTTACCGAGATCGACATGCTGAACAATGAAAATAGAGCAGATGGCATTGTTGATGGAGAGGTTAGTGCAAATGATTAGTTTGGTAGCCACCTTTAATTTGTGTTTGTGTGCTTACAGTATCATTCCACGCATTATAGATGTACACAGATCTTCTTTTATCGATGATTCTCGCAGGAGTGGCAACATCAATCAAGCGAACCATACTGGCACTTTATCTTGGAAAACGTGTGTATATCCACTACAAGCCTAAACTTGAAAAGGTGATGGTGGATATGTTGCTGTTGGTTGAATTGGCAGAATTAGCTAATGCCCTCGAAGCAGTCGAAGGGGAGAAAATGGAAAGCCCTCAGGAAGCGGCCCTTCAAGTCAATTCATCACAAGTGCTCAGTAACAGATCTACTATGATTGAAATTGTGAAGGGGCGCCAAGAAAATGCCATAGAAGCTTCCGACTGCGAAGTTGTACAAGAAGAGGTGAACCTGAGCCGCCCTGAGCCGGTAACATCTTGGAATCGATTGCGCTCAGATAGTATGTCTGATGATGAAGTTGATAATAATGCCAGTGAATCTGCCGAAAGAGTTCTGGCTGCGCAGCAATCTCCAATCCTAAGAGCAAAGAATTCATCTATCGCTTCTGATTTGGAGTTAAAAACATCTATAGAGTCGGGACTTTCTGATATCGTTGAGGGCTCTGAGATAACTGGTCTTGACATTGATGAAGCAGACACTCCGAACGCGAAGCAATACAACGATTTCTTCGCAGAATCAATCGCTGCCCCTAGCCCCGAATGCGAACAGTCTGAACCTGTTCCGATTGATTCTGTCAATGAACCTGTCCGTCACATACTTCACAAGGATTCGACAACATTTCAAATTAGACAACACTTAGACCGGTGGCAAGAGCCAATCAACAAAGTAAGTTTGGCCAATATCTCATTAAATTATGACTCATTTTATAACACGAGATAAATTTGGGGCATTCATATATTCTATAGCTTGACAAAGAAAGAGAACCGACAATACACGAGGTCCTCCAATTTAGAAAAGCTCTGTCTTTTTTAGATGACGATTATCCATTTGGATTGGCCTTTGGGCCAGCATTTGATAGGTGTGTCTGAAAGTCTCACTAAATATTTTTTTTGAAATTACTATGTATAATCACGTTCTCACCCACCCATTGTTCGACAGAAATTCTTGTATCGATTCTTCAAGGTCTTTGTATAAGAGGTTACTTGCGTTTGACACCAACTCTCCAGTTCTCCACTTTGACGTCATCGGGGTTTTGGCATACGAATCAGATGGTGAATTTGACGAGACAAAAGCAAAGGTAAGCTCAAACTATACTAGAACTGATTCATCTGCAATAATTTATTACTAATATGTACGCCTTGCTTTGTCTTAGGCTCTTGTTCGGTTGATTAGACCCGACAAGCATGATGAGGTCACCCTTCTTGCATTTGTCCAGTCTTGTGACCATGTCTACAAACGACTTCGCTATCTCCGTGCATCCGTTGGAAACTCCACCTCAATCGATCGAGTGCTGGAAAACATCTTTAATGCAATCTTCAATTTCTTCCTTTTCCTTTCGGTATTAAGCATTATGCAGCTCAATCCGTGGGCTCTCCTTGTGTCATTGTCTACAGTGATGGTCAGTTTTGCTTTCGCGCTTGGCCCGACGTAAGTCTTAAGATGTTTGTTCACATAACAAGGACTGTGTGATTCATACCTTCTCTTATCTAAATCCCATGTTTAGAGCCGCTAAATTCATCGAAGGGGTAAGTATTGTTCCCACATCTAAATTTATCGCGTCAGAGCTTTTCTCTCACCAATCTCTTTTACTTATATCAAACCTTTCCTAGATGATGATGATCGCAGTGAGACGCCCGTTTGATCTAGGTGATAGAATATCAATAGCCCTACCAACTGGTGTGTCACAAGAACTTGACCCGGGGTTTGATGATGCGTGGTTGGTGGAGGACTGTAATCTCTGGACGACTGTTCTGAGACTTACTAGGTGAGAGGCATGTTTTGTTTATCTAGCTGACTCTTTCTATGCATTTTTTCTACATCGGGCACATTTAACACCTTGTTCTTGATGCGGGCTAGAACGAACGAAGTTGCCTATCTAAATAATGGAATGTTAAGTAACTGCAAGATTATCAATCATGGGCGATCGATGAACGCGTTGGTCAATCTGAATATCTTTATGCTTCTTGAGGCCACGCATGAGCAGATACAGATTGTTAAGTCATCATTGGTGAGCCACATGTACATTCAACTCATACATTACTATTTGCTTCGTAGAACTGACCTATAGATACACAAACTTAAGGAGCAATATGTTCATGACAATCCTAGAGTTTGGCAATCTTTTGTTTTCTGGCGTGTAAACAAAATTGATCCTAATGTGCAGCTCATTGTCTATTCTCTTCGAGTCCAACACGTCAAAAGCTGGCAAGAGCACACCAGTGTTATGCGAGACAAAGGAGAACTGACGAAGTTCAGTTTTGAGATACTTATGAAATTAGGCATCGCCTATGATGCACCGGCATCTTTGAGTAATTTATTTGTCAAAGAGCTTCCTATCGGCTGTAATTCTTATGTATCAGATTACATGACTTCTACCGTGGAAAGCATGAGAGGATGAATCCTTCCATCTAGGAGTGGTGTTGTCAGTCATGAATGTTAGTGCCAACTTATTCCAGGAGCAGCTCTCTTTGTGTGAGATTCTGTGTAGAATGCTATTGTAAGATATTGCAATGGCTGCTTCGAGTACAACACAATGAATAAAAGGCACTTTGAATGATATGTGACAGACTGAGCCTTGTAGATTGTAACTTAATGTGGTATGTTTGTTTTACTTGTGTGGAGGAACTATGATACCAGGTTGTATTCTCTCACTACCTCTCCCTGCCCTAGCTTCTAATTTACAAAACAATCCTCTTACTACTCCGTTCTCATCTCTATAATGCTCTCCCTGACATATACTAGGCAAAGGTAAGTTGAGGCAGCAATAATCGAGCAAGGCCAGTTCACATATTTTTCTTTGAGACTCAATCGAGACTAGCTCCTTTTTCAATCGTCTTGGATATGATCTTCCCTCAATAGCTCCTGAGTTTGACAATGTAGAGTTGGCACCAATGAATTGCTTGCCAATATTTCTCCAAGCATTATCTGCATCCGTAGTATTGTAGATTTGAGTCATATGTAATGGGATGCCATTTTCAGATGATAGCATTGGCACTTGCAATGTCAAATGTACATCAAAGGGATTTCGTCCGTCGTATTCATTGACAAATCTTTCTAATCTTGAGGCTAGAGTTCCATTTTCTGCGGAGGGTTTGTCTACACATTCTGTGCCACTTTTTGGATTACTTCTAGTCTCTGGTGGACAAAATATATCTTGATACTCTTCATAATTATTGATGTTCTCAAACAGATATGGATAGGGATGTGGTTTACTACGTGTCCATGGAGCTGTCCGCACATAGGCTTCTTCGTACTGAGAAAAGAATCTGGACAAAGGATCTCTAACAAATGTAATAACTTGCACATTTTCCATTTTCCCTCCTGCATTGAAATCAATTTGTTGCAGTGATTTCTTAGTCTCTATTGCATCAAAATGATCCTTGAGCATTTGTCTTGCTGTACTGCTTCCGCTTTTTGGCAACATTACGTAAGCTAATTTGTATTTGTCTGAATATGAAACAGGAACATCACTCCCATCTCCTCTGTGGCCCATGAAATGCCCTTTGTACACTATGAATAATATAATGTTAGATGTGTGTACAAATACAGATTAAACTCTTGCCATGGTTGCATATTCTATTCATGTGAAGGATGCATACACTAACCTGCTGGATCTGTAAAGCAATACTTCAATGTTTCGGCATGAGACAGATGGAGACTTCCAGGAACAAATTCCAATGGAACAGATGGCGAGTCCCTCAATTTATTGTAAGCAGAGTGCATGCTATTCTTGTCCTTGTCTTTTCCGCCAAGACGTGAGGTTAATACCCACGTGACGAGATGACTGTTTGATATTCTAGGAGGTGTTGGGAGTGAAGAAGTCTCTGATACTGAAAGTGGGCCTGCGCTAGTGCCACTAGTGTCTACTAAACCAAATTTTCCGAGGTACATCTGATGATTCAACAGCTCTTCGTGAAATGATTTGTTTGTGGCTGAAGTGACCTCTAGGAACATGGCAACTGTGTATACGAGACCCAAGATGGCGATCGCTGTAAGAAAGTTGTTCGTGATGCCATGTCCTTTTTTCTTTGCAGCCTTTCCCTTTCTTAAGCTTTTTGCAGCCCCAGGCACCATTTCCAACACAGCCGAATCAGTTAATGTTGAATTAAAGTATGGGTGTTTTGTTGATGATGATTGATGATGGCTGGTGGCGGGAAAATGGAAAAAGGAAAAGCTATATGTACAACCTTCTACAACCTACAACTACAACTACAACAACAATAATCCAAAATCCAACTCAATCTCTCCAATCTTTTCCTCCTGCTGAGTCTACAATGAAAGTAACGCTGTTAGCATCATCCTATTTCACTTTGACGCTCGGCTTCTCCCCGAGCAATTTATCTCCTCGTGTCACTCGGTCTACAAGCTACAATAACCAACCATCATCGCGGCAAATCAGGCCCCTCGGCAGCTCGTCCGAATCCCAAGAACCAACCGACGCAACCGTTATTGAAAAACTGGAACAATTGACGCCTGAGCAAAAAGAACAAGTTGGTAATCTTGTAGCAGACGAAGAATGGGCAGGTATGTGTGGCTCGAATTGTGGATATTTATCATAAGTGAAAAAGCCTTCTCAAAATTACATGTCAACCCATTGCTTATTACACGCTTAACACGTCGTAGGTCTCTCGATGGAACTAGCGGACGTTGTTCGTACTGCTGTCGTGGAAGACTTGAAGAAGAATAGTCGTGAATTTCTTAACGTAAGTATTATGGTTTTCATTTCGCAAATAATCCACTTATTGATGGTTAGAATCTAAACAGTGCATTACTGACACAGAAAGATGAGTATGCTATAGGTGACTTCTCGAAAGAGATTGATCGACGTGTCAAGGATGAAGTGGCAAAAATGAGAGACAAGGACGAATATGAATTGGGAGACTTTTCAGTGGTGTTGGATGAGCAAGTGAAGAAAATGGTGTGTGAAATGACTGGTAAAGATGAGTATGATTTTGGAGATCTATCTATAGAGGTCGATTCAAGAGTCAAAGCTAGTGTTGCAAACTTTTGCGGGAAAGATGAGTATGAGTTTGGTGATTTGAGTAAGGAGGTAGCGAAGAGAACTAAGGTGGGAATAATGAACTACTTGGGCAAAGAAAACTATGAATTTGGGGATTTGACTAAGGCGTTAGCCGATAAAGCGAAGAAGCGTATGTTGAACTACACAGGGAAAGACGACTACCAATTCGGTGACGTGACAAAGAAACTAATGGGGAATCTCTTTGGGAGCAAGGATGGAAAGAAGTAATAATTGAAGTAAGAAGTAATAGATAATTGAATGAAGATTTAACGTCAGATGGATTATGCTCCATGGCATGTGATCCGTAGAGATAGAGCATTTTGCTATCTGTTAGCAACCTAAATAGATGCCATCACAAAAGAATCAACCTCAGGCACTTGCGTTGTTTGTTTGGAAAAATATGGCCTTTACTTTCAGATAAGTATTGCTGATCCATTTTTGGAAGCCTCCGGTCTCAATACCCCCTTGGATCAATCCTGCTATCAATCCTAGTATGCCTCCAGCCAAAATCAAAGTCAGCTGAAACGAAAAGTAAATTGTGTTAATTCAACCTTCTGATGAAAAATAATAACTAGATATAGCAAAGACAGCTTTGGTTCTCACCTCATCTTCCTCGAAAATTGGATGCAGTACCCTTTCAAATTTGGCACTTGTCATCCTTTCCATTTGATATCTCAGCGAAGTTTGAAGCTTAAGGGTTTTGTCTACATATGGGTGAAGCACATGGAGATGATTGGGGAGTTTCTCGACTGCTTGAGAGGCAACATTATTTAACAGCTCCAGTGGCAGCCTTAATCCAAAACCTCCTGCTAGGCCATTAGCAAATCTGTACAAGTGCTTTTTGAACAAGAGATCGAATGCTGGCTTTGTTGTTGGGTCATTTAATATTGATTTCCAAAGCTTCTCAGAAGTCAAAACATTATTTGCAAAAAATGCACTAAATTCTGCAGCGACCTCTTTCTGACGTCGTAGGAACTGACCTTGCAAGATAAATGGGCCAAACTTTGTAGGATTAACGGGCTCAAATATCCACTTTAGAGCAAGCCAGTTTGTTGCTAATCCAACGATGGTCCCACCTATTGGACTGGCCCAAGGATTGTCCCAAAACAAAGCAACTATCATTTGTATTAGCCCAAGCATAAATCCAAACCACAGCCCACTGTTGGTCAAGAAATCGAGTTCTTTCTGGCCGCATTTTCGGAATAATATCCCCAAAAGAGCACGATCTTGCATCATTTGCTCAACCACACAATTCTTCACATTGAGTAGAGCCCCAATATTATCTTGCATTGCCACTGTCAAATCATGCATAAATTTATGGTTCATATTCGACATGGCAGTTATTGATTGCAATGGTAGCGAGAAGAAGACAGATTTAGATAATCTGGGTAGCCATCCCACTGGTGACATGTCGTTTCCAATGCTTTCCATTAATTTTGGAACTTCTGGGCATAAAATATTTGCAACTTCGTTTGGGTCTAACCGACGAAATACCTCCTCTATGTTAAGAAGTTGCGTGGTAACCATATTGACCATTGTCTCTGACATCACTCGAGTTTTACATGGAACTATACCCTGCCACCCAAGTAACCCCAATGGAATTTCATCTCGCCTCCAAATCGGTATCCCTCTAAATTCTATCGGGTAAAAAATCATTTGAACGGCTAGATAATTGGTAAACCATCCCACAAATGCTGCAATGACAGGAATTAAGAGATATGCAGATGGTCTTGATTTGAACTTATTGATTGCCGCCGTTATACACTTTGGGAGACGCCTCCTAGGAACTTTATCAGTCTGATCATCACTTTGGATTGATGTTAGTAGAACGGAGCGTCTATTATTAGTTGCATATGCAATGTTTGTCTTGCGAAAGGACGACGTCGACGGCATCAGCATCTTTCTTTGCAAAAGAGGTACATGATGTTGATTGAATGCGCGACAAGGCGTTGTGATCATTCCCGCTGATACTAATACAATGGTGCTGCTTAACGCGGCCAGCCGCCATGACGCACTGTGCTTGGAAGATCTCATCAAGTTGATATCAAACGGAGGTGAAGGATTGAGTTGGGATGTGTTGCTGGTGTGATGGGTGCTTTGTGACGAGGTTCCTTGATGATTGATGATCTGCGTGCTTTGTGGATGGGCATGCATGGGGGGGATCGCGTTGGCGCCAAAAATCTTCATCGCGCGTTTGATAGAGAAAGAGACTAGTAGAGACAGGTAGATAGAGAGTGAGAGTAGAGACTAGAGACTCTCACAATGAAGTCAAGCTCCGACCTCCGACGACCGACGACTGAATCTGGTATGGTGTAGAGAGTTACAATCTAGATAACAATTTTGTCATTAAACACCAAATAATTCTCTCACATACAATGAGGACCTATTAGGCATTGAACAAAAAGAGAAATGAAATCCATTGCTCCTCTTGCGATAGGGACATGCATCAATGCTGCAGCTGCAACATCACTCAGTGAAATAGGCAGCAGACCGCCCATTCTTCATCGACGAGCACAAGATGAAGCAGTCAACTCCAATGACAAAATAGATTACCTCTCATTCAATAGGTATAGTTGCGACGGGATCTTTCTCGATTGGACTCCTGGTCCAAGCACACTCGCCACGACATTTTCAGCAAGAGTAGTAGAGTATGATTATGATGCATTTATTGAATTTGGAAGTGATATAACAACTACTCTTACCGATATACAAAATAGTTTGTTGCGATATGTTGGAGGAGTTGTGCTGGGTGATTGTCGGAGACGGCTTGGTGAAGGGCTAGTTATTGAAGAGATCAATACCGCTCCTGGAGATCAGCCGTCATTATCTAGTGAGTATAGCATTTGAATTGGATGTAGTATGCGTGCATGCATCTGTCCATTTCGTTTCGGGGTCAACTTTTCTTACTGTTTTGCTTTTACCAACTTTTTGTAGCTCCGTGTGCCGTTGAAAACGACACCCCAGACAAAGAATGCATTGCCGTACATGGTGCTATGACAGTCTACTATTCACCATTAGGTGATAAAGCCAGTGATGAAGCAAAAATTGACAATACTATTCGAGCGGCTGTAAAAAGTGGTATGGATGCGAATGAAGCTCTGTGGTACATTGGTGATCGGGACGATTTTTCGTTTACAAAGTCGTTATTCGTGCTCAATAATGGCGAGCCAACTTTCTGGGATAGAGGTGGAACAAAGCTTGCTATTGGACTAAGTTCTGTGGTACTTGCAATGTTTCTACTTATCATATGCTGCAAGATGGGACGCCGATCCAAGAGAAATGACTTGTCTTCTATTGATGATGATCTAGAAATAGGAACTGAGATTGCTAGTCAGAGGTCAATCAAATCTAAAAAGAGCAAGAAATCAACTAAAAATGAAACAGAAGCTGAGGCAGATGTAGAGGATTCAGCATCATACAAGTATGGTATGACCTGCTGCTGGAAATAATTCTACAAACTCTTACATGCATATGTTATATTTCACATGATGTACTTGGCTTCAAACATTGCAATTCAAGAAGTAGTAATGATACATAGTAATCAATAGTTAATTATTTGAACTTTCAAGATCATGTAACTGAATTAATCTATGTCAAAACAAATATGTTCCTCCAAAATCAAAATTGCTCTATCGAAATTCGGTGGTCTATCTCGCAATTAGCACATAAAAATTGGCATCAAAATTGGCTCCAGTGCCAAAACAAACTATTGGTGCACCACATCAGCAATCGAGTTATTCTCGATTGTTGTATTTTCCGTGATTTCAGGTTGCTCTACACCCCTTATATCTGCTGAATTAGCTGGTGCCTCCTCAAAAATATCATCATCACTTTCTTCTATACAAACATGAACATATGGACTTCTGCAGCAAGGGCAGTCGTTTCTAAATTCATCCTTTAGCCAGTTCAATATACAATCAGTGTGGAATGTGTGGCTACAGTTACGATGCTTTGAGTAACTGACACTATCGTTCTCTTGGTAAGCTTCTAAACAAATGGCACATTGTGGTTCTAAAATCCAAGCGTTCATATCTATTGGATGTTGTAGCGTCAAAACTGCAGTTGAAGTTATATTCAAGTCATCGTTGTTTGTTTCGTTTCCCAACTGGGCCTCAATATCATCCAATGAGTTGGAAGAACCAGATGAAGAAGTTATACTTCCTGTAAGAGCAGAGGTACTCATGTTTCGTGAATCCACATGAGCACGTGCAACAACCGTCGTCTTGATCAGAGCTCTCTCCACCATTTCTAGCCGCATAATATTCCTCAACCGTGCGCATTCATTGCGAGTAGCAAGGCGTGCGTTATAAATCCGAGCTGATTCTTCTGCCAGTTGAATTCTACGATATCTCAAAAATGCAGATCCTACAATCATCACCATCAACCCCATGAGCGGGAATGCGAAGAAAATTTTGATGATACCACTATTCTCAGAGGCGTAGGTGGAGTGATCATCAATGAGAGATTGGTTCCATCCACTAGCATTGCTGAGGTCGAATAGGTTGGCAAAAGTTTCGTTTGCTTCGCTGACAACATTCATGGCAAAAACTTTAATTTACATGTATTAAGAAGTCAACTACCTACGCGTATGGAAGATTAGTTGTAGTTGAATGGCTGGCCAGATGATCATCTAGGTTGTAGGTTCATGTTGTGTTCCTTTTTTGTGTGGGGTTGGGTTAGTCGGGTCTCTTTCATGTTTTTTTGCGGTTCTGTTGTTGCGGGAAGAATATCTAGGGAAGAGGGGAGGAAAAAAGTAAGGAACTGTGACTGTCGCTCTCTCTCTTCTGGAAGCAGCAAAGCACACAAGACACAAGATACGACTCATTCTTCTTTCTGATGTCGGCCGACCCACAACCCACAACCCACAATTCAACGGCTCGATTCAGTACATTTGCTTCGAACCATTCAAACAGCCCGAACGTGCCCTCTGTTCAGTGCCAATCGAACTCAAATGTACAATGCCACTCACACTCAACAAGATTAAAAACTTTGATGACCTCGCCACCTAGTACACACCACCCAAGCAACAAGCAACAACACAAATCTTCTAAAATCATCTTACCAACCAGGCAGAACAACTCCAAACCGCTGAGTAACTGCCGTTCCAGAATTGCTCGTCACAAAGCAACTACAGACGTATCTTCGCGTCCGTCTGCCATATATAAAAGCAGAATAATATGAGTAACACAGTAGACCTCAATGACGACCCAGGGTGGAAATGGACTGGCAGCAAAGAAATCACATTGGCCAGTGTGATGGTTGTTCTCATTATCATTGTTTCCATTTTGGCACTCTGGAACTATGTCACATCCAAGAGACGACGAGAGGAGGCTGCAGTGAGGAGGGAGGTATTACTCATTGCGAGGCATGCTCAGGCGAGAGAGGAAAGGAAGAAGCGAAAGACTGCTATTGATAAGGCTTTGATCCATAGCGTGAGTGTCATTCGCTTTCGCTTGCTGCAGCTTGGTTTTGCACTGCTGCTTCACAATGCTAACGCATTATTTGTTCTCTCCGTACCTCTAGACGGCATTTGAATGTGAATGCCGTGCCGATTCGAAGTCTGAAATTCGCAGAAATTTCTCAGCTGTAACACTCGTAACAGAGAACATGTCAGTTCTCTCATGCGATGTTGAGAATCAAGACAGCATTGAAAGCCAAGATAACAACGACCATGCTGGTCAGATGTGCCCCATTTGTTTGGATGACTACGTTATTGGAGATGAGGTTTCGTTTTCTAAGTATCAAACCTGTAGACATGCATTCCACAAGCGATGTATTGAGGGGTGGCTAAAGCAGCTAGATCGAGAGGGTTTATGTCCGTTCTGTAGGGGGTCATATTTGAAGCCTACGGAGAAAGAATTAGATGTAAAAGAAGACGTTTCTATTTTGCCTATCGAGAGTCAAATTGATTTAGAGAGTCAACAGGCTACTCCATTAGATGACGAGCAGAAAAGTCAGTGCAACGAATGCGATGAAAAAATAACAAACCCTGTTGACTCAGAGGCGCTGTCAGAGGGCGGAACCAAAAATAAAACAACCTACACTTCTTTCTGTATAGTACATGGATTACTGAGGTAGAGGTAGTTTGTCCTAATGATCAATAGTTATCATTGTACAGTGATGGCACCTTTGTTACTCCAGCTACAGTGGACGTTTTTGAATACAGCTAGAATTCTTCAGTATTGTGGTGACCTATGTAAATCTAGAGATATTGTGCATAATAGCATTGAATCTTCCAATTATGATAGTACCTAGCTGTAGCTGTGGGTAAATTTTGACTGATGATACTTCTCTTATGGCTTATGGTATGGTGGTAGGTATGCCCGCGCCACTCGCCATCTCGCCATACCTTATTAATAAACCTCAAGCGCAGCACCTCGTAAATAATAGTAATACAATACTCAATGCTGCGCTTTACTGATTGCTCCGGCAGCAATGGCTGTACTTCGCCCTTTGTCGTTGAAGAGAATAAAAAGTCTTCTTATGAACTTTCTAGTACCATCGTACTACGTGTGCCTGATACAACTACGGATGAAGCACCGGTTGCAACTGGATGTGTTTCTTGCACGTCAGGACAAGACGATTTGAACAGAATATTCTTGTTTGGTGGATTCGAACTAATATCCAATGTCAATTCGTTGCAGGTATATGTTACTCGTGACAAAGGAGATGAAGAATATCTGACTTCTTGTAAAGGCATACCTGCACGTGATTTGCCGCCTCTTATAAACGATCAGACCATTGAAATCAAAGACTTGAATGTTAATGGATGGTTTAAGTTCGTGCTGGCATCACCGGGTGGAGCAAAACCGGTTCACCGCGTGCGGTTGGAATTTCATCCACCGGCATCAAAAAAGCAAAACATAATATCGTTTGTTATTGTGAGAATGTTGAAAACAAAGTGTAGGTTGATAGACACTGAATCTCAAACTTCACAGACTTCACAACATGCAAATGGTATAGACGCGGTAACAATAGAGCAGACAGCAGGAATGGGAAATATGTACAATCATAATATGTCATCCGTTACGGCAATGATGCAAAGTATACGAACTATGTCTCATGCAGCAATATCACAGCAGGAATCTCAATCCATGACAGATAAACCCGCAGATGACAATCATAATAATATGAACAATCTGTCATCCATGATGGCAATGATGAGTAATACACACATAAATTCCACATCAAGGCCTCCTATAAATTCATTGCAACAATCTCTACAAAAATCAGAGAAAAATCATGCTGAAATGATGTCCTCAATTGCTGGACTGGGGATGTTCCTTAAATCATCTGAAGAGAAAACAATGAAATCGCTTGAAGAAATGCTGTCTCAAATGGAATCAAGAATATCAGCAAAACTGCATGATCTATCACAGCGATTGGATGCTATAGAACAACATCTATCATGTACTGATATATCTAGTGAGGGTGATGCTAGATTAATTGACAATTAGTTGGTGATTGCATCAACGATGGTATCTTTTGGAAAAGAAAGCTTAACCCGTTGGCTTGCCTCTTTACTTGACTAGTCGTTAAATATGGTAACAATCACAGCTAAAAGCTTTTCAATCTTTTTTCAATTGCTCTCTAATATCATTCAGTAACTGTCGTAACTTCCTAAGACTGAAGTAACTATTCATGAACCGTCGCCCGTCTGTCTGTGCTCCAGATAGAGGATCTATCATCTACTCAGACTTCAACACGTGTATGTGTTCTGCGCGCCAGCCAGCTCCGCAATCAAAAATCGAACCCAAACAAAAGACCATCACACGATACGACGCCAAATAATAATCACCCCAGAAACAATCGTCGACGAAGAGCTAGATAGCAGGATGACACAAGAGACGAACTCTTCTAACAGCATGCATTTCAGACCAGTAGGCAAATGCTCGCGCCGATTGCTTCAGCTTTTACTAATTACAAGCAGTACATCGACATCAAATGCATTCACTGGTCCCATATTCCAAGAGGCAGCGCCTCTCCAACGAACCACGCCTTCGAAAACCTCTGGCGTGGAAATTGAGTTGCCAGACTTTGAGAAATTTTTCGGCAGACTTCAAGAAGTATCGCCTCTAGCCAAATTAGCCTTCTCAGGTGGTGGGGCTGGAGTTGGTGGTGGATTTGCAGCTATTGAAGATACCAGTAAGTCCATGTGGCATATTACTTTATTCCACATTGACTATGTCAGGCAATCTAATACTTTTTCTATTTGGAATAGCTCCAGAGGGATACAAGTGGAAGAGAGTGGAGAAGAACAAAAGAAAGATAGTCCACCAAATCGACAAGTTAGATAACTTCCAAAACCTTGGGCCACCAGTTTTACGTTGGAGAGCATCGCTACAAGGACCCCCACACGGATTATTATTCGCAAACTTCATCATGACCAGAGACAAACGTCAATTGTGGGATCCTCAAATTGAAAATGTAGTGGAGTTATATCCCGTATATGATCTGGATTCGGCAAATATTGCCATGGGTTTTGGCAAGTATGGTGATTGCTCCAAGCTGGGAGTTGGATATACAATCACTAAGGCTCATCCCATTGGAATTTCACCTCGGGAGCAGCTCACTCTTTGTGGGATTCAGAACTTTGACGATGGTTCATATTTGATCTGGGGGACCGAAATGGAGGAGTGGCATAATCATTTGCTTCCAGAGGGTGAACGTCTGACGAGAGCAAAGTCTCATTTGTTCTCAATTGCACTTGTTCCAACTGGACCCAATTCTTTTGATGCGGAGTACATTCTGCAACTTGACTTTGGGGGTAACTTACCTCATTGGTTGACTGCACCTATTGTTATTCAATCAGTGAAAGATATGTTTGGAGTTGCAGAACCTTTCTTTAAGGCGGGTGCAAATGAGGGAAGTGAAGTTGACGAATTTATGAAGGAAGAGAAAGTTAGAGAAGAATCGTTTGTAGATCGAAACAGCATCTTGTTCACCCCTTGATTGATGTTTGTCTATTACATATAAATAACTTTGGACTCTAAGTTGACTCAATTTTAAAATCAATAGGATGAAATAAAATTGTGACTTAATGCAGGATTCTCCTCGGTTTCCGTCCATTCCGCACTAACAAGAATCATATCCCTAGGTACCTACTTGACGCTCTTTCGCATTATAAATTTGGGATGAGTGTCAGTTTAAAATGATGTGCTGTATACCCAATTGATAGGAATTACCTATTAGATTATAGATGAGTTGATAGATATTTTGTTGAATATGTATAATACCAAATAAGAAGTTTAACCATTCTAATCATTATACTGTTTTTGTTTTCAATGGAAAGTATCTCTCCATTTCAGATCTTCTGAGCAAAACCACACTGAAATACTTTTACTATTTTGTATGACAGGGAAGGCACAAGGAGTGCCTTGCAGAAATGGGGCTTCTTTTATCGAAAATATCAAATCAAGTTATCTAAGTTATTGTATTAAAAGTTATTACATCTTTTCTGTGGGCAGAAGGAATGCAAGTGTTGAGAGTGAAAGATGGAAGTGATATGTGATGTGCGCTTGCTTCTTTCAGAATAGGTCATTTTGCTAAAGTGTAGTAAAGTACTTAATTTGGAGAAAAAGTTAGTCAAGTTTGCCCTTTTTAAGTAAAGTAGTATTAATCATATTTCTCATTCATTAAAGGCAGAAACAGACAGAAATCGGGTTTGATGTCTCTCAATGTTGATGTGGGAGGAATATATAGGATGTACAAAATCAATAATTATAAAATTGCGGCTATACACTATAAGCTTATCCACACATCGAAATTGCTTCAATGGGAATCGCACTAAATTTATCCCTTGAAATCAATATTTGGCTGTTGGCTGAACCGGAAGTTTCCCTAAGGCCTAAGTCTGGGTTATTACTAAGATCTTAAACTCAACTATGCGGCTACCATTGACATCATGTTTAGACAATCTCAGTTGATATGGAATTACCAAATATGGATGCAATCACAGTCACAGTAAATGATCAAAATCATAGTGAGATACGAAAGCCACAGATGAGCTCTGTATCACTTTTCATTGACATTGATCATTGATAAGTCACGCAGCTCAATCAGGTTCAGTTCTGGGTCTACGATGGCACTGATGACTAGTAACACCCTAACTACAGTTGCCACTAGCAGCTATGTACTGATGGCATGGTACCTATTTTTAACTTTTTAACATGCACTTGTAGATAGTCCAGTGTTAATAAAAATCCCGGCCCGGCGAAAAATCCCGGCTCGGCTTTATTAAAAATTTGGAAACTTCGTGTCTCCAGCCGGCACTCCAGCCGGCACTCGATTTCGCCCGGAATGAGACCAATGTACTGGTTTGATTGTCATCAAACTTTGCAGACATCTCCTGGAGTTGTTGCTCTGAAGCACTGAGCTTCTGGATTAATGAGAAACGGCTTAGTATTGACTGAACTGGCCTCATTTTTCATTTTCAATAGTGAATTTCATTAAGATAAGAACTATTTATGTTGACAATGAGATGGAGGAATGTATGAATACTCTCTGCACTAAGTTAACATAGAAAGAGAACAATGTCGCCTTTCTCTAGCTTATCGCACTATATCGCAACCAACTGCTCAGTCATCCACTTCATTTGCAATTGCAATCTCTGTTGACGTAGAAGATTCTTTCAATGCCAATGCTTCCAATATATTCAATGTCTCAATACTGGATGGTTACAACTCGATTGCATCTTATCTCTGGTCGTCAATGATCTGCCTGTCTTTCTCATCACACCGCCGCCACAGTCATCATCACCGATCGGGCAAATGCGTTTACAGAGCATCATCGCAGTCAACTCCTTCTTCTATTCCTCCCGAGTTCCGAACATTGAAACATGAAGTTTGAACTTCGTTGTGTTCGATGATTCTCGTATCTCATTGTAGATGGATCCACAAGATAGAAGGTGAAGGTAAGAG
>JALLPH010000005.1:0-43849 GCA_036939855.1 Cyclotella choctawhatcheeana
GTTAAAAATGGACGGTTGGATTCTCTTAGAGGCGGTCTGACACTTTTCTTATGTCTGTCCCTTGCCAGTGTTAATAAAAATCTCGGCTGGGCAAAAATTCCCGGCTCGGCCAAAGCTAGCAAAACATTCATTCATGAATGTTTATCACTGCCAGCTACTAGTAAAGTGCACTAACTAAGTTCTCATATTCTTCTCAAAAGGCTTAATATGTCTTAACCATGAATACATTATGCTCATCCTAATAGTTTATTTTGATGCCTAATACCGTACCTTTCAGTCGTCTGATCTTGACCAGTTCTCGCTCAGAATTGCGACGGCTCTCCTACTTCGGCCGACACATATAAAAAGTTTCTTGCGTTAAGGGTCGCGAGTCGAAGAAATATTTTTGAGAGATGAGAAATGGAACGCTCCATTTAACTAAAATGTGTCCGAAGACATATTTCTTCAAGAAGAAATGCTGAGCAGAAGCGTGCGTATTATTTATCAGTCAACCTTCATTTTACTAGTATTTTTGTTAGGTGATGAATAGGGGGTCAAGTTCAAAAGATGAAAGGTACACTAAAACAAACTTTACAAAAAAAGATCTCAAACGACAAAACATTGGATGCAAGTCGAGGAAGGAAGGACGCAAAGGGCCTGCCCTTTTTGCGCTCTTTCTCTCTCTAAAACTTCACATCCACAAGCCTACAGAACTTTTTCTGCTTTATTTCTCACAGTATGGTCCCCCTTGTTACTTGATTATTTTTGTGCGTGAATAATTCTACCAGTTTATAATTATTGCATCTTTGAAATACCCTAGAGATGATGACAAGAAGACACAGTCTACACAAATGTACGCAGCATAGATATTACCTGATATTACTCTTCGTCACTTTCTTGTTCCGCTCGACTTGTACACTTGATAATAGTCCAAAATAAGCGAGCCTCATCTGTCCTAGAATGATTTTCAATACGGTACACATTACCCGGAGGAATCTGGAACATATCACCCTTCGAAAGTAAAAATCTCTGAGCTGTCACAGGATCGAACTCCCCATCTTGAGAGGCTGGGTCAGCAAGAGCAAATTCTACTGAGTTCGGCTGACAATCTCCCACATTGAATACCTGGGAACATAATCCAACACCCTCAGCATCTTTGATTCCTCTGGGAGGCAGGACAACATTACCAGAGATATAACCAGGGAATAAATCATCCTGATCAGTAGGCACATGAAATGCCTGAGATGCAAAGCCCACAACTTTAGATTCTCTTTTTCCACGTGTTGTAGATAGAGGTAACTTTGAAAAGGAACGATTGTCCAACCTAGAAACAAGCTTGAGCTGACTGGTGTCTTCCAAAGCTTCGCTCCAAACAGTCCCATGTTCGCCATTGCTATATTTGTACTTCTTCAGTAGTTGCTTAGGATCAAACGGTATCTTGGCATGTGATCCTGTGGTTTCATCGTCGCTGTCATCACGACTGCGTTTTTTCTGTCCATCCACTTTTTTCTTGCCTGCCGGCTTGGACCTCACCTTATGAGGAGTTGGCAAAGCAAGCTGCACATCTTTAACAACTGGCATGTCACCCATGGCCTCACCCAAGGGACCCGGTTCGTGCTGTGGACCAAATATAACCTTTTCGCTTTTCCAGTATTTGAGTGGCTTCATCTTGGGGCGTTTTGAACGACGTAGTCCCATCTGTTCTGCTTCTTCGTCTTCTTCTTTGTACTCTGAAATGGGATGGATTTCATATTCACGATTGCTCATTGGCACCCCGGATGTACCGTTAGGGGTGCTCCAGTTGACTGTTTTAGTTTCATTTTTCTTCTTTTTCTTGGACTTTTTGGTGCGGAGGACTGAGGTTGGTGTAGCTGGTGGTTTCTTGTCTTTCTTGGGTCGGCCTCTGGGTTTCTTGGCAACGTGTTCCTAATTGCGATGAAAAGAAATCAATGAAGACTTATTTCTTATCCTGTTACTGGAGAAATGAAACTGATAATATGTGAACCCAACTCACCTCCTCTTCCTCATCGTCACTGCTCCTAGTACTTTTCTCAGATTTCTGTGATGCTGCATGCTCTTGCTCCTAAATAATAAATAAATCCAAAGGAGAACCATATTAAGAATAAACAATGACAATCTCACAGCATTCATCCCTACAAATCTATTAACCTTACCTCCTCTTCTTCAAATCCATCGTAATTATTCTCGAAACCCACTTCCTCCTGAGTATTTAATTCAAAACCATTTCCTTCTTTATCACCATCATACTCATCGTCATATTTATCCACCATTTCCTCCATGGAGTTCTCCATATCCGGGGGTGTCTTACCAGATGACTTGGCACTAACCTGAGATGACTGAGCATCCACTCCATCATTGTTTGAGAATGTGTCATTGTCATAATCAAACTCCGCATCATCTTCATCGGGATCGAGACCACGTTGATCCTCCGCTTCTTCGGGGGGATCCATTGGCCCCTCGTCCTCGGGTGATTTCCCCCTAACATCCAAACCTTCTGCATCTCTTTGGCGTTGTTGAGCGACACTAGCCAGCGTGGCAACGCTTTTAGCACTGGGAGGAGCAGTGCTAACCTTACTCAAGACAGTGCCAGGTGAATCATCTGTTGGTATCCCCATAGCCTTATGAAGCAGACGATTGCTCCACCCAGACACATTTTTGGGTGTTGCCATCCCAAACTTTTTTTTGGTGGAGGCGTCACTTCGTTGCAAGATGGCAGCTGGTTTCTTTTGTAGAGCTCCTTTCTTTTGTTCCTCTAATTCATTTACTTTGCGTTGCCTCTCCTCCTCTCGCTCTTGAGCCTTTCGACTGTCCGCCTCAGTCGCACTGGATTGTTGCTTGGCATTATTTGGATGGGGGCTCTTGGCGGCGTCAAAGAAGGCATCTAAATCTTCATAGCCCTGTTCATTGAGTGGAATAGATCCTTTTGGGGGAAGGTTGACGCCAGTTCGTTTACCTACTAGATTGTCCTCATCTGGCTGAGAACGACGAGGAGAGGAGCGACGGGGCGATGACATTATTCGAGTCTGTATCTGTGTTTTGATTTTTCAGTGAGAGATATGAATATGGTTAAGCTACTTCGTTGAGGTTTTTTCAGGGGATCTCATTAATTGTTGCATTCAATGCTGTCTTGTTAGATCTCTACTTTACTGTGCGTGGGGTGTTGCTGTTTCCTTCTTCTCATTTTCCATTTTGTGGCACTGGCACGCACAAAGTGAGTGAAAGTTGTGAAAAGAGCGAAAAGAATCAGTGATTTCACGCACACAACAAAAAATAACAGAGTTTTCACGTGAAGATGATCGAAAGGGTAAATTCCAGGATGCGTGCGTGAAAAAAAACTCCACAGTGTCGATGAAAAACTTGATGGAGTTTTTGGTCCCATCAGTCAGCCCACCAAAACGATCCGCATCAACGCTCTTGTTATCCTGCTCGTAGTATCCTCCACGCCTTTGCCTCCCCCATCTCTTGCATCAATCGCCGCCTCTTTTCTGATGCAGAGACACTGTGAGATCCGCCCGCTCTCTCCATCATGTATCACGTACACTGATGACATGAACCATCATGTGTCTATCACGCCAAGACGTCTCGTCAAATCTCTCTCCAGTCGCACATTTCTCTATGCGTTTTGTGACGTCCCATGACATTCTCATGTCAGTCACTGATTCCATCACATCTTGGATGATCAATGGGTGCGACAGAGTAGACGGTGGAAGCTGAAGTTTACTGGATTATGTTGTGTATTGGCTTGCTCCCCGCAGGCGAATCGTTATTCAGAAACAGTATTCAAGAAAGAGCTGAATCCGTTTTCTTCTGTGCGGCAACGAGAATCTCTAGGATGTGATGGTTTTGATGACGACATGACAACAACTGGGACGGTGGGGTGTAAAGGTGTCAAGAGTCAAAAATGACTGTTATGAGCATGCCGTTCTTTCTAGATGGGTTCAGGGTGTTCGAGACACTTATAGGAAGGGCAAGCTAAGTCAGGAGAGGATTGCTAAGCTCAATGAGATTGGATTTGAATTCTTAGAGGGCAAAAAGTTAACTCCCTGGGAAGAGAGATTCCGTGAATTAACAGAATACAAAAAATGAGGTCAGTCTTTCGCCACTGTTTACGTTTACTTATGCAGCTCCCATTTCTTCACTAACACATGCGTTCTTCTAACGTATTCTTCATAACCACCAATCCATTTGATAACAATGCTAGTGTATCGTCGGTCACCGAATCATTCCCATTCAAATCAAGCCTTGTGAGACGCAATGAAGGACTTAATGATGCAGATATCATATTCATCATTGCATTTTCTGATACAGATCGAAGGTCACTGATATTTAGTACCTTCAACTGTTGATGATGAGACATTGCCCGGGATAATGCAATGATTCCTTTATCGCAAACACTAATATGAGTAATATGTATACTTCGCAGTGAAGCACACGATGTCGTCATTGCCGCTGACAACGACTCCCATCCTTGAGTGGTTACATGATTGCGATTTCCACTTATGTACAACTCTTCTAGGACATTGTTCAAGGCCAATCCATTTGAAAGCGATTGCAAAACTTGATCATTTAACCCCGACGAGAATGAAAGAGTCTTTAGTGCAGTTCTGGGGTTGAGAAGCATTCTTTCAAGTGCATCACATCCATTTTTGCCCAATTCAAAACCATCCAATGACAACTCTCGAAGACTATTGTTTGCATTTATTGCCGTAAAGATTTCATTCTCCATGATCATTCTGCTTTCAGGTTCCATAGATACATCAAGACTTATTCGTTGCAGATTCTTTGCATTACTCAATGCAAGTAATGTGTCGTAAGTCAGCCGACAGTGACTAGTGTAGAGCTCTACAAGTGTATCGAGGCGCATCAGGTCCAATAACCCTCCAGTCAGCTGACAGTCAACAAAGTAGATTACTTGCAGCGTCTTATTCTTTGATATGCCTTCGAAGATAGGCTTGAATGCCTCAATAGTAGTTTCGTTGTCGAAGTCGATGACCCACAGTACTCGAATATGTTGATTCTTACCAATTTCATGGCCTGCTATTCGAAGATCGATGTCACCGTGGATTCGTGTAGGAGAAAGCTTTACTTCCGTGAGGTTCGGGTCATTGTTTTGAATGCGCTGAAGTGTTATGTCGTCAAGCATGGCAGTTTCTCTTTGTTCGGATTACTTATGTGATATCGTTGAATAACGGACGGAGGCGATGGCCGATGATGGCGTTTGAAGCGTTGTTAGAAGAAGGTCGAGTTGTTCTAATAGTAAGATAAGGACGAATTGTGGTGAATATTATGGCGCTGATGATGCTCTGGAATGGATGGCTTTGGTTTCGGCAGCACAGCGATTGGTGCGTGATGTTCTTATTCTTATTGATAGCTTTGTTCCTCTCTGTCTGTGGCCCTCATGACATAATGTCAGTTTTGTCATTGCTTCTCGAGGTGTTTTAGTGGTACAATTATTGTCAAAGCATAGTGACATCATCACTTGAAAGTCTCCATGCCTCCTAATGTACCCTCCCACGAACTTCCGCACCTTCTCTCTTTCTCTCAGAACCATCAACCATCAACATCGTCTCAACAACCATCGATCACTCCCGATCCCGCTCTACGATCGTAATGAGCAGCAGCAACAACTCACACACGGAATCAACAAGTGATGATGACAGCAGTAGCCTCTCAGCCAGCGACGAGAGTGGCGAATCCATAGAAGGAGATGAAGACGTTGTTTCCAAAAAGTATGTACATGAGCAACATCATCCGTCAGCCTTACCCCATTTGATGATGGACGATCCATTCATTAAGAATACCCTACAATGGGCACTATCAGTTCCTATCGGACTAGGTTTATGCCCCTGGGCAATTCAATCTCATCGTGAAGGGAAATTGAGAATTGTAAAATGTGATGGGAAATACGCATCAGATGTAGCTGATAAGCTCGAGAACGAAATTTCTGACTTGACATGTAAAGATGATGAATGTGGTCGATTGAGAACTACTTTGGTAGTCTGTCCACATGTTAAAGAATGGGATGATTTTCAGGAATTCGGGCGCTTCGTCAGTCAAGGTAGCAAACGACAAATATCCCGAGATGAACTACTAGACAAAGTAACACTGGTGGCATTCCATCCAAATTTTCTCAAATGGTACGGCTTGCCACGAGGTATAGAATTGGGTAGTATTGTGCATTCGTATTGGGGATCGATAGGACAGAAGAGTACAAATCGTGAAGAAGCTACCATTGTTGAACTAGAAAATAAGGCTTTCGGATTGAGAAAGATTAAAGTTCGTTTTACCAATGAAATCATGGGCAGACAAGAGCAGTATGTGCCTGTTGATTGGATAGACACTTCCAGTGATTCATCTGCTGAGAAAATCAATGGCGATCCTTTGCCAGATAATTTCATGTATCAATCTCCATACCCGGTTATTCATATCATCAATAACAATGATTTGTCCACGTTGTGTTTAAGGGATGTTTCGCGTGTGAAGAGATTGAATGCAAAAAGGATGCTTAGCATGGGATGGAAACGATTGAAATCACATATTCCTGAGAAATATGACAAAGAATAAGCAGGTATTTCTTGACAATGTTATTAATATATTAGGTCACAAAATAATCATTAAATTACAGTTCTCTATTGGACTGAAGAAGTTAGTCCAATTCTAGCTTGAGAACGAATGTTTTCCTTCTTGTGTCCTTCTATTGTAACAATCGTCAACCTTCACCAATGTTCCCCATTGTTGGTTAACCACCAATTCGTTTCTCATAATCCACGGGATTGGTAGAAGGAACAGGTGCCCAACCGCCTACAATCTGACGTCGTTTTCTAAACACTAACGGAGCAATGAGCAGTATGGCTACCATTACACTGACAGTTGATATTCCACTAGTCAGTACTCTCAGTGACGGTCCACTGAAACCGAAATCAGCCCATGTTTCAGGAGGATCCCATATGATGTCATCGTAGGCCACTGGATTAGTGCAGTGCGGACCAGTCCAATTACCTATACATTTGCAAGTTAATGTAGTTTTAGTTTGGCATATTCCTCGTGCTGGTCCTCCACAATAATCCGTACTGTTGGTCTTGTTCACATCTGGTGTGGCAAGACATGGTCCGCCACCATTTTGAATTGGTTTTAGAGGATGCAATTCCTCTTTTTGCTTATATTTGTGTTCGTGCGCTTCAATAAACTTTCTAGTGGGTCTTTCAGGCGTAGAACAACCTACTTTTTGCTTTGGATCATTTGGATCTTGGTAGACGCGGACATAATTGATTTTGTATTCGACGTTAGATTCATCTAACATTTCACAGAAGCCATCAGAAAACCCGCATGTTTCTGAATAGCCTCCATGGCAATTGTATGTTTTGCATGGACACATTGTTGGGCATTTTAGTGGAAATCCTTCAAGTGGATACAGCGCAGTGTTGTGAATAAGGCATTACACTTGGCATTATTAATCGATTGGCATACAAGAAAATAACAACTCACCCCATTGAGAACTGACTGCAGTGTTCAGTAATATATACATGGGCTCGGAACTTATCTCTGCTCCTGTCCCACTAGTATTTAATCCCTCTCCCTTGATCTCCAGTATAAACTCATTATCTATGAACCATCTCAAATAACCATACGACTTGGTAAAATTATTGGCTTCGCTCCCATCATCTGGTGCATCCCATTCTATACGATACTTGTGAAACTTTCCAAAGTAACTGGAGTTCAATTGTCTATTGTAAGAGATGGCATCACTCCAATAATCTTGACTTGCCGGATCGGTGTCGTCTCTGAAATGATTGTACGTTCCATAAAATACAATGTTTAGCGATGTATTCCACCCACTGGTTAAATTGTCATACCATTGTCCCGGAGCTGGCCACCATCCCTCGCCTGGACGCGGCAGCCTACCTGGTGCTACTTGATAGGATGTACTCATGAACGGTTGACCCACAGACATTTCAAAGTAAGGACCCGTATTGGCCTTTATTTTCCCAGCCTGAACCTCAAACACATCAATTTCAGGAGCACCCCTTCCGACGCCCTTATGAAGTCCATAATGCTGTACACGATCACACGCTGAAATCAATTGAGCCGTAGCCGACTTCTCTGTACAAGTTGAACTACTCCAAGGCCAAACATGTTCACTCGACCCCACGTAGGTATGCCTTGCCAAATTACCGAGCATCCAAAAGGCTGGCCATAGTCCCCCCACCGTCGATTTACCCGGTAAGCTGATTTCTGCTTCCATGATCCCACCCGTGAAGCAGAACTTATTCCAAGATTGTAACATGGCACTCTTGAAATGCTTGGTGACTTGTTCTTTTTTGCCCGTGACGTCATTAAACCCGACAATGTCTGTATCCGCCGCCTCGGTTTTGATTACCAAATTACCCTTTTCGGTATAGGCATGTGATGCGGCGTAATAATGCTGAGCGTCGTTGGTGTAATCGTTCTTTTCCAAGGCTGTCCATCTTGGATCATGGCCATCGTTGAAGGAGCGATGATCGCTGTTGAACTCGTCCGAAAACACAAGTTCGTATGTCCGGGGTGGGGGCGGTACGTAGTCAGTGTCTGTTGGGGAGGCGGACGGTACAATCGTGGGGCTGTAAGAGGGCATGAAGGTGGGGATGGAGGTCGGCTCTCGGCGTTTGTGTTTCTGCTTCTTGGTGCTGCCCGAAGAAGTCTTGGCTGAGGTGCTGCTGCCACCAGCGGTAGAGTTTGACGTGGAAGTGCTGTTGCCCTCAACTCCTTTGGACTTGACCTTCTTCTTCTTTGTTTTGACATGGGCAGGAATGACGGGCAGTGGAGTGACAGTACGTGCTTCCTCCGGAGTGTCTTGGTCGATCCAATCTGCACAGGATGGAAACGGCACCGCCATAAGTGAAGCAAGAATGGTCAAGAGGGAGGCAAGCCGTGTCATGGTTGAGCTATGTGTGTTGTTGTTCTATTCAATCATAATGAGAGAGACGTGTGATGTGATGTGGGCGAGGAAGTGAGGAAGCAATGATGAATCAAGAGTCAAGAGAGATGAATGTGATGCGTTGTGGAAAGAAAGATTTTTGTTGTTGCTGTAAGTCGTAAAATTATAGGTGGCAATTAATTGTATCTTTGTGTAGATACTAGTGTTGCGTATCCCCTGATCTATGATTGCCAACAATTCATTTTTTGCCTCCTAATTTTTACCCTCACACTCACGATGGGTCCTCTTCTTTGCCTCTCCGCCCGCCTCTACCCTAGAGATGATGTTGATCTCTGTGTTGTCATTGCTGACTTGTTTTGGGGTTAAGGTAGGGTTTGGGGTTGACGGTTCTTGGATCTTGCCTTTGCTCAAGTTTGTGACAAGCGTCAGCTCTATTGTAGCCACCAAATCTTTTATAATCATCATGATGAGATTTTGAGAACTCTTGCTAAACTCAAAACAATCTTTTATTCTTCTCCTCGTTAATCAAGAAGTCCTTTGCTACATTTAAGGAGGCAAGGTTTACTAGGGAGAGCAGCAGCTGTCACTCTGGCACACAAAGGAGACATGCAACATACCATCAGCATTGTAATTTTTTTGGAAATAAATCATGATCATAATCACATGCAGATTTAGTACCTAACAAAAATGTTATTGAGTCAAGCAGGATTGCAATTAAAATACCTACACTATTTCACACACAACGCAATCTCTAGGCTTCACCACTAGTTGAAGGGACTTTCCTTGTGGAAATGAACCAAATGGTATTGGAAAGTGAATTTCCGCAAGCACCATCACTCAAATAGACCTTTTCATCAAGTTCAGATGCCATTTCCAGTGCCTTGTCAGTGTCACCTATCTCTGCTAACAGTCCAAATTGAATGATTGACCAACCGTTGTCAGAGCAAAATCCATCACTATTCTCGTCTGCCGCTTTGCAACTCTTATCATAAATTGGATATACAAGCTTCACCCAATCTAGATCATCTCTGCGCTCTGCAACGGCTGTGAGCGGCATGAGTTGAATCCCATATGATACCACAGGTTCCATGGAAAACCAGGTCTGGAATGATGCCATCGAATCGTTCATCATGCCAACAACTAACTTGCTGTAACCTGAAGGGTATGTATTCCGGTGCACACTGGCGGTATTTTCATTGGATGATGTCAATTGAGTAGAGTTCTTGGCAGCTCTGTCATTGTCATTTAAGCCCCAGATATGGTAGAAGCGACTGGCGGCATCAACTTCCATTGATGTCAAGAATTCTCCAAGATTGCGCACCTGACGAGCCCTCTTTTGATTCTCCTCATCTCCTTCAAAAGCCTCCATCATAACATCGCCAAACAATGCAACTCCTTCCCACGCTGCGATGGCCTCCGATGAACTTTCTTGTTCCCTTCCATGGGGACTAAGCTCCGCTGACATGAGACCAGAAGCCCATGAATTGCCAAGATACCAATCTTTCTGCCTATACATTGGGAAGTAGTTATCCTCAGATGAAGGGTTGGCGATATCACGAATATAGAGTAGAATACGATCGTAGTATTCACGACCCCACTCAGGACGATTCTTCGCAACAATCGCAGCTGCGTAGATCATGTACCCATAGTGAAAGTGATGGTCCTACAAATGGTATGAAAAGAATGTTCATGTCAGAAAATGAGGACAATATACCAAAGAAGTTAAAGGGTACAAACAAACCAAGACATGAACAAACCCTGGTGATTCTTACATTGTACCATCCATTACCGAAATCAACATTGACGTCGTCAATAGCAGGACATTCAGGATATGAGTTCGAGCAAGTACCTTTCCCTTCTTCTCCCTTTGTAAAAGTGTAATTGCACCCGCAGTTGACAAAACCACCCCAGCTTTCATCATAGAGAAATTCTGCCTCCCCACCTTCATTTTCTTTTCCTCCAGGCTTGAGCCAAATCTCGACGGCGGTCTGAAAGTCATCAATCAGGGAATCAACATCGCCCTCTGATGGAAGAGTCACTTCGGCAGCGGCAGCAGATGATTCTTTAATGGTAGAATCATCAGCATCGGAGTAGAAGACATTATCACCAGATTGGATCTTCTTGAGCTCTTTGGTGATTTCAATAATGCGCCCTACCTTAGCTAGAACTTTGGATAAGAAGTAGGTGTCAGCAGCACCTCTAAGAAGGTTGGGGCTGAACTCAAATTTTATGTCTTTGTTCACAGCTTCCGCCAATGCCGGAATAGCCTTTGCTGCAGGGGGGCGATCAGCTAAAAACGACTGTGGCTTGCCATGAGATATAGCCAGGTTCCATTTTGAACCGTCAATTAAACAAGTCTTTCCGTGGAAGGAATGTATGCAGAGTAGGGAATCAGAGTTGATTGCATCTTCTGACTCGGCCAATGCTTTTAGATGATGGGGGAGTGCAAACATATAGAATGAACCATCTGTGATTGACTTAGAACTGCCCATATTGGGTGTTGTGCGAAGACTTGAAGTAGTCATTGATGTTGTGGGCTCCACATTTATTCCAGCAGTAGATTTACCACCACTAACAGGCGTGGCGTCCCAATCAAAAATCAAATTAGTCACACGATCCTTATCCTCGTCGTCATCATCACTCGGAAATTCAGTACCAACTAATGGACTTTTTGGATATAGATCTTTCCCTTTTCTCAGAGCACTTAAATACTGCGCAGCCTTCTTCGCACTACTTACAGTATCATAACTCAACGACTGTAAGTGATCACAATGCTCCTTTATAATTCCATGGCCTGTAGTGCATTCATTCAACAAGGCGATTCGGACAACTAATTCGTCTTTGTCATCCTTTGCATCACCATCCAACACCTCGGTTACATCCATCTGGAACTGAACTTCCTCCACAGGACCAGGCAGACTAACAACAGGCATCACATCCGAATAACATTGTACTTTCACAGGCTTTGAGAAGAAAACTATCCACGTAAAATCAGAGTCATTTGAATGAAAGATGATTTCTTTTTGGACCGTGTACTCCTTAGGCTTGCCGGATGATGTAATTGGTGAGGCGTTGGCAGGATCCTGTTCCACAGATTCGCCCGTAAATGTGCCACACAGTATCTTGTCGTCACTGGAAGATGAGCTCTGTTGGCTTTTATTTATAATTGCATCCATAGGTGAATCACTGTCCGAATCAATAAGAATGGTCTTTGGACGATCACCCGACAATATCTTTGGAAGAACAAAGGAGTTTTTTGTGTCCTTCCCAAAACGCACTGTACCATAACTCATTCCTCTAACCACATGTGATTTCATATTGACATGATTCCACTTTAAGCTCACACCCAAGGGACTGATGGGTTCTGAGGAATCAACCTGATATGAAGTAGGGGCATCTTTCGTTCCTTTGTCACTAACCAAAGCTCCGAGTGACACACCGTTCGCTTTGTCAAATACCATTTGCATGTTAGATGCACTAGTTTTCACGAATGGGAGGAAAAGCTCAATCCCAGCCATGGCTGATTTCGATCGAGGAACAGAGGGGGGAGACACACCCAAGATATAGGGAATTGTGTAAACATGTGCCACTTCGGCGGCCGTAATTGGATCATCTGCTGCATTATGAGAGATAAGGTTCAAGTACCAAGCATTTGTAGGGAGTGGCGTTACAGCATCGTCATCATTATCGTCTCCGTTCTCTTTCAAATACTCGTCCCACGCCTTACTCGGACTTGCCAATCCTTCCCTCTGCACAGTCCGAAATTTCATTGATCGCGGATCTAATGTGGATAATGCGGGGGGCATCGGTACGCGTCCTGCGTTGTTATCCAGCACATTGTTCACAACAACGTCATGCTTTGCAGGAGCGGGATAAGAAGCGGCACGGTCATGCCAATACACAGCAGAAACGAGGCATACCCCTGCAGTTAACAAGTACGAAATGGTGCGATGACGACTCCATCTTTCATTGGGCTGCGTGCCATCGCTATCGGTGCGATTGTACACATCTGCGGAGTGGCCGTGGGGAAGCAGCTCGAGAGTGGCGTCCTTGTCTTCGTCGGGAGAGATTGAACCGTATTGGTTTGGGTTGGGTGCCATTGCTTTGATTTGTGTGGTGGCCCAGCCCAGGTTCAATAGATTCGAGAGCAACGATGATGCCGATGTTGAATTTGTTGTGGTGGTTGGTGGTTGGTGGAGGTTGGCGTGCGTGGCGTGGTTGGCTTGGTGTTGGCCACGACCTCCAAGCACCAAGCACCACGCACGCTGTGAAGATACAAATTTCTCTCTCTCTCTTTTCTCTTCTTCTCTCTCTTGCGTATCTCCAGGTATCTCCTCATCTATGATCTGTATGGATGGTATCTAGAGTATCTCTCGTGCTATCGCAAAATCAATGGTCATGAAATGCATGGCGGTAATACTGCGAGCTTTGATAGGATGTCAAACAATTATAATATCAATAACAATTAAGATGGCATCTCCATTGACCATCACACAATCAAGACAATTGAAATTATTCGATGTACAAAAGGCACGATTGATGGCTCGATTTTCATATGTGGCCTATGAAGATCCTCCACTTTCATTGCGTGGAATAGAAAGATTCATAGATGACTTCGGTGTTACTGTTACAAAGCCTTCACGCAAACAGGATGATAGAAGTATAGCTGTATCGAGTGATGCCCGAAATGGCACATGGGAAATGGCACACGTCCATGCGTGCTCGCCCCGTCTCCTCAATCTCATGATGTCTGGATGCGCTACTTCGCCAACTTTAGAAGATGATGATATTAGTTTAAGCGATGGTGCTACCTTTCAATGGGTGGCACTTGTATCAAACGAACGGACTGGTGCACAATTAGATGCTTGGAGAATAGCCACAAATCAAAATAGCTTAGAGAAGAAATCAGAGAATATACTCGTTGTGGCATTTCGAGGGACCAGACTCGACACGATTGTAGATCTTTTGACTGATATACAACTTCAACAGAAGATGGTTTCGTGCTCCGATTTTGTTTGCAAATTATTTGACGATCTAAATGACGCTAGAGAAGATGAAATTATGGTCCATTCGGGATTTCTAAAAGCATATTCCTCCATAAGATCTTCACTTTTGAATCTAATTACAACGAACAATGATGTTAATCGAGTTTGGTTGACCGGTCACTCCTTAGGTGGGGCTTTAGCTACTCTCGCTGCTGTTGATATTGGATCTATCATGCAATCACAATCAGTAATAGAAGCAGCAACTGTTTCAGGAACCAATGAGTCATTTACAATTCCTCGGTTGGAAATATCTTCTTACGTATTTGGAACACCTCGTGTTGGTAATACTGCCTTTGCAAAGAGGCTGAAGCTTCTTCAAAATATTGAAGATCCAATATTGACAGAATATTTCAGGGTCAACACAGCAGGTGATGCAGTAGTATTTCTTCCGCGAGGTGAAGATGTGAATAGATTAGGTATTGATTATGCTCATGCTGGGGCTACTGTCATTCTACCACCTGTATTAACTTCCCAACAATCTAAAGGAGATACACAGAGAGCTAAATCCATGATGGAACTTGAAGAAGGAATTGTTGATCGAATCAATAACTTCATTTTAAGGCCGGTTCAAGGCGATGAAACAAATAAAGACGACGGCAACAATTTGCTGCTTAACAAAATTAGAGTATACCAAAATGGTGATATTGCACCTGATCCTTTAGCAGAAATCAACCCTGACTACGAAGGATTCTTCCCAATCAACAATCCACTTATATTGGGAACGAAATCCTTCCAAAAGTTTGCACTTGGTGAAGTGATGCGGTCGTTTCGTATACTAAGAGGTGGATTCAACAAAGAGCACCGCATTGCCAATTATGAAAAAATCCTATGTTCCATTTCACAAGATGATGTCGTGGTTGTTTGAGTTGATGTACTTTTTGTAAAAACTCTACATTCTATTGACCTGGATTGCTTTTATTGGGCGGTTTGTGAGCGGAATTCCTCCCTGGACTAGCGAAGGGAAATTTCTCATACTCCGACTTGTGTTACAAAGTGATAAAGGTAATCTAATACTAATCAATAATAATTTACCTTCATTAGGATCTCGCCTGCTTCTTCTACTCATAAATTTGTCGGCTTTTGTATTCATATTCATAATAGGCCAATAAGATGCCAAGAAGTGATGCCAAGGGAACAGTCACGCTTGTTCTTGTTAACCAGGTACTAATCCTAGAGCTGTGATGAGAGGAAAACATTCCCAACTCCTTGACATCCTATCGCAATCAAATCTTTGTGAAGTAGACAGAGAATGAAGCTATTTGCATGGAAGGACAATGAGAAACATGTCCCTCTCGAAGATGAGGGTGGTGGAAATCAGGATATTCGTCATGTAATGGAAATTGATAGCAATGAACACTGTGGAAACAAAGAATCCGTTGAGATGTCTAGCGGGTCAGCGGCTGTTGTGAGTAGGCGCAGGATGAAATTGGCCCTGAAGTTGTTACTTGCTGGACTTGCCATAGCAGCTCTAGTTATCGGTGTATATGCAGCTCTTGGTAGGAAGGAAGATGCCACATCAAACGTCGTCTCTAGTTCTGCGGTCTTTGGCGACAGCGCACTACGTCAGACTGGGTGAGAATTGGGCATTTAGTTCGTTGTATAGCATATCAACTTCGTCTAATGCTAATTCATGCATTTCTATCCAGCGACTTCAATGACGGTGTAATCAAAGGTGCAGAGGTAGCCGAACAAATTTGGGTGAGATTACAAGAAGCGTATTGTTTAGACTGATACTTTATCCCTCCAGCCATGTCAATAGTTTTAATACCCGTTTGCATCACAGGCTGACAACGGAAGTGACTGTAGTAACATTTGGACTTTTGATGATGATGTTAACGCCTAGTGAGTCGTAATATATGTGGTGATATACTTGACTCATTCTGTTGATCTTACTTCTAACATACAGTGCTCATATGCCATAGTATTGATGGTAATCAACTACTAATGACACCTGCACAATTTACACATTTCACTCATCATTTCATTATAATATTTCACTGTAAGCAAATTTCCCTGATGACGGCAATTGGCAAACCGAAGCATATAACCGTGGTGTACGTGCAGGCGCCCAGCAAGTTATTGACAAGTACGAGAAGCAATGTTTGGAGGACTCACCGGATGAGTGCAATGACTTGGGAGTAGCTGCTGCTCAAGGTAGTCAACATGAATTGTTCATCGCGTTTCCTAAGTCATCCTTTCATGATATTTTTTTACACTGCTTACTCTCGCAGAAATTGCATTTGAATACTGTCCTTTTGATGTCGCTTCGTCATTTATGGAACCTGATTACAAAGAGAAATGTCGAGAGGTTGCTACTGGAGGCAAGTTTCTTTAGGCTTGAAATTATACGTCTCGTTCATTTGATACTTTCTTACCATCTTGCGTCCAGTTTGTGAGGGTGCTGTGGGCGATCAAGTCAGTCAAAATGGTTGCAGCATTACCACAAGTGATCTTCTCGAGTTGCAAAACAAGTGTGAGGGCCAAGTAGATAGTATGACAGGAGTAACTAGGTAAGGATGTGTGTCCATCAGTTAATTAGATTTCGTGGTATTATTTCTATGTAAGTTCGCCATGCCTTTAATCTTTTGTCGCATTCTCAAGTGAGCCAAGTAGGTGAGAATAGCTACCGGCATTGCGTCTTTATCACAATCAGTTGAGCTCTAATATTAATGATATTTTCGATCATTGTAGCAAACCAACCCGACGCCCTACAAAGAAGCCAACAAGAAAGGCACGTTGAATGAATGATGTGGCATGAGTATTAAAATGCTTTAATTCTAACACACTTGCGTGCTTTCCATTTCTTCTAACCCAAGCCTCGAAGCACTCGGGACCCTACCTTCAGTCCGACTTTGAATCCAACTCTTTATCCTACTTTTAGTCCGACTCTCAACCCCACAAGTAAGACTTACTTCAGTTGCAATGAAATATCCCGATTAAATTATAATACTCATGCTCTAACCCACTTTATATCATAATTCAGTTGACACGGTTACAAGAAGGGTAAGATTATAACTCACTTACTATTTGTCTATCGCATTTGTAACCTCATCTAGCATCTTTACAAACAATTAACTTCAAATTATGACTTATTCCAAGCCAACACGTCGACCATCGAGAAGAGTAAGTGCACACGTTGTTACTTCAGCATTTCAACCAGACAATCTAGTGGATAAGTTTAATATGTTTGTTCTTAATTAGCCAACTAGACGTCCCACTCGAAGGCCAAATCCCAATAGGCCACCAACTCCACCAACGCCTGTATTTCCTAGGCCAGTAAGTACTTAACAGCATTGTTCATTATGTTTGCACCTATGCGAATGTTTATGATTTTTTAACTAATTAACCCACTTGAACTGATGTTTGTTCTTCCAATTCGCAGCCAACCGATGGTGGAGTTGGTCTCATTGTCAATGTTGGTGGAGATAACAACGCTGTCAGCGTAAATCTTGATATTTCCACGAAACGCGATGACTTTGGCAGCTTGCCTGCTCTCCCTGACAAATCGCTGTCTATGGCATTTAACAGCAACGATCCTCCCTCTATCTTCACGGGAGCCAATAGCAATGACTCTCCTTCTCTCTTTTTCGAGTACACCCTGGACGAGTCAAATACAACTCTCACTACTACCGAGCCGTCAGAAGAAC
Source organism: Cyclotella choctawhatcheeana (assembly GCA_036939855.1). NCBI lineage: Eukaryota > Bacillariophyta > Thalassiosirophyceae > Thalassiosirales > Thalassiosiraceae > Cyclotella > Cyclotella choctawhatcheeana. The sequence goes on from JALLPH010000005.1 coordinate 17,607, forward strand.
TCTACGAGTATGAATATGAGTACTATTATTATGAAGAATCCGAAGCCGGGGTACTCGTAAATGATTCTGGACAGGGCAATGAAATAAATGTGAATGTTGAATTGGGAAATTGAATGAGATTGAATGCATCGCTACCTGTACTCTTTCTGTAATAATGTAAAGATATGAATATTTATGTCATTACCTGGGTCTTGAGCTTTTATTCTGTTAATCTCGTATCAAAAACTCAATAACTACATCACCTCTCTCACTCTTACCCTGCATTCCTCTTCCATTCACCGTCATGGTTTCTCTTGAGTTTGTACCTGGTTTGGAATTAATTTCTAGTATGCTACCATCGGGAAGAGGTAATCGTAGCTTGGCACCCTTTTCAGCTTGAGACTTGGTCAGTTTACACTTCCAATGTAAATCATTCCCATCTCTTGTCAAGTAAGGATGCATTTTCTCATTCACTATAAATGTTATTGGCGGGTATTCTGCAGAGGCAGGAAACTTTATTTTGGTCCCGGGCTTCCAGCCAGCGCGTATATGAACTGTATAAATCTTTTCTCCTATGAGAGGATACGACACTTTTAACTTCTTGGTTGCACCTCGACTTAGCTCCTCTAATGAGCAGTGAATTGGTCTTGTGTATTCCTTGGAAGGACGTTGCCTTTGCTGATGTTGCTGGAAATTTGGATAAAATGATGAAGAATCCCTCCCATGCTGTCTACCATAGAATGGCTCTCCACCCATAGAATTCGCCCCATTCATCGGTACACCTCCCATCATTTGTCGTATAATATCGTTCAAATCTATATTGCTAAATTCAGAAGATGAGCCATGACCCGCTGTCCCACCAAACATTCCGGGGAAGCCACCAAAACCAGAGCCCCCACCGGGTCCACCAAAATGAAAAGTCTGCGTCCCACCACCACCGCTTGATCTATTGCTGCCACCGCTGTTGTCACCGCCCATATCAAAACCAGGCTGAAATCCTCCCTCTAAACTTTTATCTCCGTAACGATCATACAGTGCCCTCTTCTTGTCATCGCTCAACCACTCGTAAGCTTTTGCCACCTCCTTGAATTCATGTTCGGCCTTGTCGCGATTTTCGGGTGGGACCTTATCGGGATGGTGCTTGAGTGCTAGTTTGCGATAGGCCTTTTTGATGTCAGATGGAGATGCAGTGCGTGGTACTCCAAGAGTTTGATAAAGTGATTTCGAGCACGATGTGAGATGTATTACTGTTGAGAGCAGTATGAGAATTTTGCGTAGAGGCGTTTTGGTATGCATTATTTCATTGATGTGAATGCGTCGCCGTCTGTTCTCTTGTGTATGCCATGCCATGGCCATTGGCCATATTCATTTTGAGAATAATCTCGTCGCGAGTCGCGATGATGTCTTTAATTTTAGGTGTTATGTTAAAACATAGCCCACTAAAAATGGATTTGTAGACAAAGAAGCGGACGGATCAATGACGGAACCAACAAGGACCATATCTAGCTATATCTAGTCACCAACTTCAGCTGGCTGTTAAGTTTGCCAAATAGCTGGATGCACCATGAAGCTATGACGCAAGGATAGAATACTAAGGCCAGCCCTCGTTGTTGGTGATGTAAAATCCGTCTATCAGGTATTGTTCGAGTTCGTGGTTCGCTGTCGCGGCATTGCTGCGGCATTTACGAGCTTCTTATGATACTGGTCTTGTAACGAAGATTCATTCGATCTCTTTTTCAAAGGTATTTCCGCTTCCCTTATTGAGGCACTGACCTTTACTTAACACATTAAAATTGAACAAAGGAGAAGGAGGAAGGTCGGCAGCATGCTTCGCAGTTTAAGTTACTCCCTTTCATAATAAAGTTACTAGAACATGGCAGTCTCTTGCTATATCATAGAAGTAATATGATTGGCTGTTTCTTACACATGAACATTGCGAGGAAGAGGAGGAGCAGGAGGAAGGTCGGCATTTTACATGTCTAAGAGGAAGATGATCCGCAGATTCAGTTGCTAGCCATCATGTTGTGATGTCAATGAAGCATGGTACACTTCCTCTATTGGGATCATCATCAATGGTACTTTCGTGTGTCAAAAGCTAAGCTTTCCAATCCACCATGAGATACTTCAATACACGCATTGATTGCAATGATTGCGTAGTCGCAATATTTTTCTTGTCGTGCTTTTTCCTTCCTTCCTTTTTGGCCAACATGAATATAACAGATGACTTCTTCGTTGGAGATCATCCGAATCTAATGCGCAAGGTTTCATTCGAGTTGACATTGAACATCCTCAATAGATTCGTCGCATTATTGGTGCCAAATCTTGTCTTCTTAAATGCTCAGACAGGTGCTCATCAAGAACGGGTCCTCCCTACATACAAGAGGCTTCGAGGATCGCCCATTGCCGGCGAAGATGTTGTCAATGATAAAACTGCGCATCTTCTAATTTACCTAGACTTTGGTGCAGATGATTGAAAGTATTATGCTTTAATTTATCAATGTGGACTTGTCTCCGGAAAGAAAAGTCATTTGCTCCTACTTCTCCCTCACTATATTCCTCGTTGATCTAGTCCTAAACGAGCCTTTTATTGTTCCCTTATTATTAGGACATCCTTATCACAGCTTCTTAAGTCGCAATAACTTAGCCAAACGTTTCAGTAAATGTTATTTGCACACATAAAATCTAACTCTAGCGATCAGGATTAGCCATATCCTTAAACGTCTTACTAGCACTGAAACTAGGTGTATTGCTGGCCTTAATGTCCATCGGTTCCCCCGTCTTGGGATTACGTCCTTTGCGTGCTGCACGGTGAGATAGTTTGAAGGTGCCAAATCCTGGGAGGGAAATTCTTTTGCCAGATGCCACCTCCTGTTGTATTATTGCGTTGTGTGTAAAAAAATGTGAGTAAGGAGATGTAAGATTATTTATCACATTCACATACTTATTGCCGTATCTTGTGGCACTTAGTACACCACTAAACAAACTTTAACTCACAGTAGCAATCACATTCAAAACAGCGCTAAGAGCCTTCTCGCTCTCTCCTTTGGTCATGCCCGTCTTTTCGGCTACAGCTGCTACAAAATCAGCTTTCTTAAAGTTGACAACTTCTTCTGCTTCTGCCTTTTTTGTTGCTTTCAGTTGAGTGCTTTGACTTGTTTGAAAGTAGACGGGAGCGGCTCCTTTAAGAACTCGTCGTGAACTAGATGTGAAGGCGTAAGATGAAGCCATCACGCATAGGAGGATGAAGGCACAGAGAAGTCGATGCATGATGTTTCTCTAAGGGTGAAAACTAGAGGCGCCGAGCGTTATGAAGATGCTATTGTAATGGACAATTAGTGTAAAGGTAGAGTATTATCGGGTTTGCAGCAGTAGCGATGAGGCTCTGGTTGATTGATGGGGTGATGGATTTTTGTTGATGCGTTTTCTGTTGTGGACCGGGGATGGAGGACTTTGATTTGGATTTTTGTTTGTTTCGGAGCGGAGGTATGATGTACTCACCCACACTGACGTTGAAATTCGGGCTTAAATGATTTGGCTTTCTTCTTTATTTAAACGAAGTGTTTTGGCGGGTGTTAATCCTCTCCAACTAAAACAACTAACTCTAACTAGCTCTAACTCTAGATACTCCATCCAACATACTACTGTGCTTCAAACTTCAGACAGCTTCACACTTGCTTGCACATCATCGAGGTAAGATCATTCATTCACACAATATCCATCTTGTGTATGTACCTACCTATTCATCGCATCCTCATCAAAACTACTACTTATTAGCTCTTGTAAAAGGAAAGATTTTGCGTCGATTGGGTGCGTGATAGATGCTTAGGGTTCGTTCTATTCGTTCTTATTTCGTTGATGATATATTACTTCGAAAATAATGGTGCTGAATGCAAATATTTCGTGTCCGATTCGAACAGGTATCGTAGAACAATTCTAATGACTTAAATCTCTTGGTCAACTCTAAAACAACAGCAAACGCACACTACATACGAACTGAACTTAAAGCATGAAGAGATCATTACACTTAACAATCACAGCACTTCTTATTCTTAACCCGTCACTTGGCCAAGAATACTCTTATCCGCCAACTTATTCACAAACGAGTCTAACCTCTGACCCCCATATGCACACCATTGCACCAACAGGAGGAGGACTACCTGCACGAGTTCCTCGACCCACACCTGTTCCCGGCAGTGACACTGATACAACATATTGGCCTACCAGCGAGGCGGCATTTTTAGATATGGATATGCAAATTGTTAGCACTGTTAACACTCCGGCGCCTACTACAGTGAGAGTGGATGGTGAGGCTCCAGTAAAAATGGAGGCAACTGATGATGGAGAAATTATTAAAGAAAGTACAACGGAATCCGATAAATATGAAAGTGATGAAGTTGCTGCTCCAGCATCGAATGTCGATGAACCACCAAATAATGTGAGAGTCAAAGGCACAGTGTTGCATACATGTCTTTTAGGCATTATCACTTGGATGGCTGTGCTTTGAGTTGGTTTGATAACAATAGTAATAGGAATAATTAGGTTTGATACTAAACTGGTAATTTCAATCAGTATTATGCATAGTTGTTTATTATTAACAATCGACTTCACCATCATCTGACTTGAATTGTGTTCTCTACTATTCATTATTAACACACTTGCGACGTGCTCGTATCACTCGTTCTTTACCTTGTTGATGACAAGATTACTCTGCAGGGTGATGAGCTCGGAGCGGTGCTGTTGGACCGAACATGATGCTGCTTAATCACGCCTGCTCTTACCACTTTTTGATGCCGTTGAGCCATCATCGTCATCTACAAGTGATGTGGTTTTCGAAGCTTTGCCACTGACTGTTACAGCGTCATCGTCGTCAGCTTTACTAGACTTTGAGCCATGTGTTTCGTCATCGTCGTCGCTAGCTTTACTAGCTTTGGAGTCACTTGCTTCGTCATCTACGAAGCCACTGCTGTCCTTCCTCATTGGAACAGGACTCGTGGTTGGGAAATAGCTGGGAATATAAGTAGGGAAATATGATGGATAGAAAGTAGGCTCCCCACTCAGCAGCTCTGGAGCAACCTCGATTTCATCGGTAGCTCTGAAATCCCTATCAAATGATACAATTTTTGCAGTTTTCCCTGTCACTATGTCATCTTCTTCTTCTTCATCATTGGTATAATATGTTTTACTGGACTTAGATCCATCAACAAAACTATTCCCACCACTACCATCATCATTGGTAGATGTTTTACTTGCCTTATTGCCTTTACCAACCTTGGATCCATCGACAAAATTGTTGCCACCCTTTGCGCTTTTTCCTGATTGAGTCATTGTAGGTTTCGCGGAAGGAATAGTTGAAACTGTGGGTAATTGGGAGATACTGGGACTGCTTGATGGAGAACCTGAAGTACTGGGACTAGTCGATGGAGAAGTACTGGGACTGGTCGAAGGGTAATTCGAAATTGTAGGGTAATTCGAAATTGTAGGGTAATAAGTGGGAACATATGATGGAGAGGAAGTAGGCGTGGCCAGCGCTTGGATGATGGTATCGCGGATGCGTTTTCTATTCAGGAATGCATCTTGGTCTTGTAGTGATCGATTGCTGTACAATGGTCCAGATGACGCCGATCCAGCAGAAAGATCATCTTCCGGCGGGTCTGCAAAAATAAGGGCCGGGAGGATAAATATTAATGGAGTAATTAACCGAACCATAATCCTATCGATTGAAGAGCGTTAGTGTACAATACACAACGTTTCAGGAACGGTTGGTTTGCTCGGCGGCTTGCTATTGCTGCTTCCCCAACGAGCTACGACACGAGAACGAAGCACTGAACATGAAGAGGTGAGAGACTTGATGACTGATGACTGATGACGATGACTTGAGCGAGCCGATTTTGGCGGTTCGTTTGAAAAGTTTGACAAAAGTGGCGCCCAAAGAAAACACACTGAATACTGAATACGATATGATGTCTCACAGAAGAGCCTCCACCAAATTTTGTGGGAGACTTCCTGTGAACCGAAAAGTGGTGGAGGCAGGGTGTACTCATGAAGGCCCTACTTGGATCGGGAACCATTGCAATAGAGGAGAAACATGAAACTGAGACGTGAAAGTAATCTAGAATATGGTCGACCACATTCACATCATGACGAACATAATGTGACGTTCGAAATCAGATATTCAATTGATTGAGAGAAGTAGAATAATGATACGAAATACATCAATTTTGTGGACGGCGGCAGCTTCTGTGATATTGGCTGCCTGCACATGTCAGGACATAAGAATATTACCCGTTGCAGTAGCATATGATGGTGCATCAAAATTACAGAGCTCTTTTAGTGGAAGAGGTAGCAACCCCAGGACTATACGCCAAAGAGGATATTCGAGAACGTCGCCATCAACTGTAGATGATCAATGGTGGGGATCCAGCGCACAAATAATCAATGTTGGATCCAAGTCCTCGAAGTCACGCAACGGTGGCAAGAGTGGCAAGGGTGCCAAGGCTCAGTCACAGCCGCAACAGAATATTATTATAGTGTATTTACCATCCCCAACCAAGAAACCCATTAGTATTAAACCAACGATATCTCCTAAACCGACAACATCACCAACTCCAAGTCCAACAAGGGATCCTTCGGCATTTCCATCAGTTGCACCTTCGCGAGTCGTTACAGCAGCTCCTTCGGATATTCCTTCTGTTTCGCCCTCGAGCTATCCAACTGGTACGGCAAGTGAAATACCAAGCGAAAGACCAAGCCCACTGCCATCTGCCGGTCCATCTGTAAGTCCATTAAATGACCCCAGCTCCATGCCATCGAAAAGTTTCAGTTCAGACCCAAGCAGCCATCCTTCGGGATTGCCCTCAATGCAGGCGACTGCTGTGCCTTCAACCATAGCATCGTCTACAATGCCAACAGCAAGACCAGAAGCCTTCAATTTGTCCAATATGCCAAGTAAGATTGGACTAAAGTCGCCGTCTCCCACAGTTGACAGTATTGGGACGCTTGCTCCAGCTCCAACAAAGCAGGTTACTGGTGCGCCAAGTTCAAGTCCTCTTGATACCTCAGAAGGGTCTGATATTCCAACAACAGACGGTAATGGTATCGTGACATCAAGTCCCGATGGATCTGCATCAAATGTGCCAACAGTGCCAGTGACTTCTCGGGCACCAGAGTTTTCTCTATCCCCAGTTTCAATCAGTACGCTCCCGACGGTTACTACGCTACCTACGTTCACTCAAACTAACGCACCGATAACAAAAACAAGGCAGCTGCTCCAAATGCAGCTTTTCGGAATTGAAGTGCTCACACCATCTCTAATTGACTTATATCAAAACGAAACGGAGGCGTACATTGAAGACTTTTACAACAACATCACAGGCAGTGACGATGATGTTGGAAGTAGTGTAACCTATGTCCGTGCTACATTGAAGGTTGTCAACTGGACTGAACCCATTGATCCTTTCGGTAGTCAAAGATTATTTCCTACCAGAAAGATTGGAGATGATACTGATTTGATTGCAGAGGATAAAGCAAAAGTTATTGTACTGGATGTCACTGAGCCCTGCACTGGAGAACCTCCATTGACGGTGACATTTGAGTTAGAGTTAAAATACCGTGTTGATGATTCATCATTGAGGAATTCGGATCTGATCTTCTCTGCACCCTTCTTGACGGTCGAGTCGCGATCTGAGTACATCTCGGATTACTTGCAGTCCGGAGATGAGTTTAGTGATTTGTACTGCTCGAGTCGAATAATTATTCCTGATGGGTTGTCTTTAGTTCCGACAATATCCATATCTCAAGCTCCTTCTATATCTCAAGTGCCTTCAGTGGCCCCAACTAGTAGAGTAACATCAGAAGATGTTATCATTGATGAGAGAGACGAACTAATAATGCAATTATATGGAATTGACATCCTCACACAATCTCGGATTGAAACTTATGAAAAGGAGACTGCGGCATACATTGAAGACTTTTACAATAATTACACCGATAGCAAAGGAGGTGTCAGGGGCAAAGTATATGATGTTAGTGCTGTTGTGACAGTAGTGGACTGGTCTCAACCAGCAAACCCATTCGTGAGTGGTATCAAGAGAGTATTTCCCGTGAGAAAAATTGGACGTGATGCTGATTTGATTGCTGAGGATAAAGCCAAAGTCGTTGTGCTTGATGTCTCAGAGCCATGCGTTGGTGAATTTCCTCTCACGGTAACCTTTGCTGTGGAGTTAGAATACCGCGTCGATGATCCATCACTGAGTCAATCCGATCTCATCATCTCCACTCCCTTTCGCACGGTCGAATCTAGAACTGTCTACATCGGTGAATATCTGCAGTCTGGAGATGTTTTCAATGGGGTGTATTGCTCAAGTCGAATAGTATCTGATGGTAGGAGCCCAGCACCCACAACTTTTAACACACCGGTTTTCCCTGGTGGCCTGACACCAACTCCTTCGAGTTTGACCAATTCTACTGGTACCCCAACAGTGACTAGTGTTCCAACTATTGAGATCATTACCGATTCTATCCAACCAACATTTGCACCATCAGTAGTCAATGAGACTAGTTCCATGACGCCCACATTTGACGCTTCTACAAATGCAACAATATCTTCTACTCCGTCATTGGCACCTTCTATAAATGGAACGATCTCGCCTTCTCCATCGTTCATCAATGCAAGTGCTGCTCCTTCGGTTCTTAATAGGAGTGTTGCACCAACAGTACTGAATTCTAGTGCACCTACAATGTTGAATACTAGCGCACCCACAATGTTGAATACTAGTGCCCCTTCAGTATTTGTCTCTGTCGCGCCAACTGCAACTCCTCCTCCGTGGGAAATGAGGCTCTATGGTGTGATAGAGCTCCTTGAACTTGGACAGGCATTGTATGACGAAAGAACCGCTCTATACATTGAGGAGTTCTATAATGGATCCTCTTCTGATGGAATTCGTGCAAACATTTCCGACATGGAAGCCATTGTTGAGATTGTTGGTCAGATACCACCTGAAACTACTCGATCATCGCTCAAGATTGCTCACCATGGTATTAGAAAGCATAGGCCAAAGCAGCATCCGAATGAGGGTGCATTCTCGTTTCAATCAAACGAAAAGCACTTTGACTTTGGAGATAGATTTCTGCAAGAGGATCCTTGCTCTGGCCCTTTCTTGCTTCTTAGATTGAAGATTACGATCACTTACGTTACACTTGATACCTCATTGACAGCGGAAGAGGTGTTAAAGGAGGCGTTCAGTACAGAAGAATATAGAAATGACTATGTGAACAACTACCTTGAAGACGGAGCTGCGGGCGCAATAACCTTTGCAGACCTTACTTGTGTCTCTGAACTTTTGGAATTTGGGGTGAATAAACCACTGGTGCCGTCACCTGCGCCTATACTATCATCTCTTGCGCCATCTATATTGTCGGATGGTAACACAACTTCGTCTCCATCGGCCGATAACATGACAAGCAATGTAACCTTATCCCCAAGTTTGGCGTCAAACGCAACTACCGCCCCATCTTCTTTTGCCAACAACATCACTTCAACCCCAACAATAACACCGAACAATAATTCCACACTATCTCCAGTCCCAACTGACACGATAAGCAACGTAACCTTGTCCCCGAGCTTGGGGTCAAATGCAACTACCGCCCCATTTTCGTTTGCCAACAATATCACTTCTACCCCGACAATAACACCTAACAATACAACGTCTGTCCCTACCATCATCAGTGTGAACCCTGATAATTCAACACCTTCTCCGTCTATTGTGATAAGTAATATTACAACCCCATCGCCTGACAGCGTAGAGATTGATGACATATTTGCTGATCCACTCAAATCTATCAGGTCTAGCTCATTCTATGATAGAAAATGCAGTGCTATCGAGACCACGAATCAGAACTTCGAAGAGATAGCAGTTACATTTGTGTATGGAGTGGAGTCTACGACACAACAAAACTTTTTCATCCGAGACTTGGAAGAATTGATACTAGATTTTCTCACAACATCAATTCTCAGATGTGATAGTTCCCATACATCAATTGAACCTAGGATGAATCGTGACGCTATAGATTTTGGAGTGGCTAGAATACGTTACCCAATAAGTGGTGATATCACATCTATAAGTAAGTATTGTTTGTGAGCTGAGTCTTTTGAGTTGATAGTGTGACCTCATCATTGATTCTTTCTACCTTAACACAGCAAAAACATGTGATGCAACACTTATTGAAGCAGAAGGATGCTTAGTGCTCAGTACTACAGTTTTGGTAACCGCATCATCAAAGAGCCGAGTGTCTGAAATCCATCGATTGGTTCTTACTGTACTAGCGGATGCATTTTCCAAGGGGATTTTCTCTGAGTTTGTCTCTGACGTCATTCTATCGTCCTACTTAGGACCTGATACCAAAACTTTCTCTTTGGCAGAAGTGCAAGCAGATGATCATTCCATTCAAATGAGTGTTATTGTTGGAATATTGTTTAGTGCAGTTGTTGTTCTTGGTGCGATCATTATGGTGTCCATGGCATCGAAAGGCTACGACTCCATTCCAAATGACTCAATTGCAGGGGAAGAAGATAAACCAGACAATCTTGCAATCTACAGAGACAACGACAGTGAAGACAGTCATACACGGTGGGATTCTCGATGATTCCTTGACTGAAATGTTTTCATAAGAACAAAACATACCACTCATACTACTTAATTCTTGTACGTCTCTTAAGAGTATGACATCTGTCAATGTCCCTCTCGGTGTTGTCATACGTCCTCTTCTATGGTCATTGTGTGAAGTTGCTTGATTAGTTATTATGTAACATCACGCTTTGTACTCTACTCTCTTATCTTCTGCAAAAATTAAACATCACGCTTTCACTCTACTCTCTTCTTCTGCAAAAATTAAACATCACACTTTCACTCTACTCTCTTCTTCTGCAAAAATTAAACATCACACTTTCACCTCATCATCTCAATCTCTCGAAACATTGAGTGCCTGAAATCTATCGCAACCATGTCTAATCAGCCCTACCAACCCTATCATCAGAATGGTTATCATCAACCGTATCCCCCCTATCATCACCCATCTCCATATCCATATACAGTGAGCGTATCGATTGCCCCTCCCCAACAACAACACCAACATCATCACCAGAATTATCACCATAACCCTCCTCCTTCCCATGACCATAATCATCATCATCCCTACTATGATCCCCCGCAACAAGGTCATCATCATTGCCCCTATTACGTTCCTCAGCAACAAGCTCATCATGCTCATCAGCCTCCTCCGCCATACGATCAAGGTCATCATCATGCCTACAATTACGGATATGCGGGTTATCCTCCTCAGCCATCATATTATCATCATCCTCCCCCGCCATTTCACCACATGATGTTCCTCCTCCTCCACATTCGAATCCATCATACGCCACTAATTCCATCGAATCTATCTCTTCGTTTGTGAGAAAAAATGATGATACAAACACCTACATCACCGGGCTTCCAACAAACATCACCAGAGAGAGTGCTTTGATTTCACTCCAACGAAGCATTAATCATACGTCGTCGATTAATGCTTTCTCTCTACATAAAAATGGTAACGGTTTTTGTACCTTCACCGAAAAAAATGCACGAGATGAACTGATCAGGATATCATGTCATTCCGGTCACCCAGTTGATTTCATTGACAAATCGGGATCGGTTGTTACTACGAATGTTTTTTTTCAATACCCGAGGAGAAATACAAGTGTTGTCAGTGGCCTAACTACGGGCATATCCACTGCGGATGATGGAGGTGCGGCCTCTTTCAATGTTGGCTCATCGAACCTTGGTGATGGTCGAGAGGATGATGGAGACGATGTGTCTTTCAATGCAGGATCAGCGAACCTCGGAGATGGTGAAGAGTTCAACTCTGAATTACGTGTAATGCATAGACAATATGAAGAGATTGAGATGGATGATTATTTTTCGACACGCATCGAAATGGCCCCATCGACGATCGATCAAATGTCAATCTCGAATAATGAATGGGTTCTTTTGTCTCCTTCCGACTTACAGGAAGGAGATTATCGGAATGGGATAGAGATAATCGCAATGGTTGATCGTCATGATAAATGTCCTCCTTCGTCTATTTTCATGCATCTTGATATGCAATATAGTTTGGGGATAAAGTCGGGTGAATGGGTAGGAGTTAAAAAATGCAAAAAACCACCTTTAGCAGATGAGGTAGTAATTATACCATTTCATCGATATGATGATGAAGTGATTGCAAAATATCTACAAAGATTCTTCGATGAGACATATCAAGTTATGACAACACATAGATTCTTTTCGTGTAGAACAAATGGAGAGCAAATCAAACATATGTCAGATGGGGACAATCGTCTCGATTTTTGGGTAGACAGGATGATTCCATCCCCCTACTGCATTATTGGAGATCAAACCATCATTAAAGTAAGACATAGAAAGGAAGAATCAATCAAATACCTACAAAGAGGAGGAGTGTTAGACGATAGGCCTGATGGACAGTCTGTACCTGCAGCTCTGTCTCTGATTACTCTTCCAGCGGGCTGGCAGGTGCGTATGTCCAAGTCAAAAGGAAAACCATACTACGTCCATCCGAACTTTGGTCCTACCTGGGATCCGCCTGTTGATGTCGATAATTTCTCTGATGACGATCCTTTCTTGAATCGAAAATCCTTCCAAAAGCAACACATAAATGGAAGGATATGTATGAGAAAGCAAAGCAGCGATTCGTAATGAAGGGAAAAATTGAGGCTAGTTCGAAAGAGTACCAGTATGTTATTAGCAGTAGATTCCGAGCGAAAATTAGTCAAAATGAAATTGAGTTATGGAGTCTCCTCGGATTGAATCAAAAGGGAACAAAGCAGAATATTTTTTCAAGCATAGAACAATACGAAGACCATAAGATGAGTTTGAAGAAAAATCATGGTGTCGTCGGTGAAGAAGGTTGTAAGTTTCGACGGAATATCAAGTATACATTACTCAGCAAAAAAAGTACAGATATCCAAGAAGCATTTATTCGAGATTCATTAATCACACGAGAGGAGATATTGCAAGCACAAAAAAGATTTGAAGAATGGAGAATCCAAAATCCTGGAAAAGATAGAAAATATTTTAGGGACGGGGTCGTCATTGACTGGTCAAAACTGTACCCTAAGAATAAGAAGCAAAAAATCGCACGATTTGAGAAGGATAATGATGTATCACTGGATGACGAATTAGAATCATTGAATGGTGATGATTACACCGGCGATGATGCGGATAATTATAATATTGAATCATCGCAAAGTGATACTTCTTCGAATGGTGATGATTCCACGGGCGGTGATGGAGATAAATATGATATTGGAGACTACTGTTGGATACAACAAAACAAGGGTAACAGGATGTGGTTGGTAGAGTTGGTAGAGTATTTAGACAATGGAGATAAATGGAAGATGATGTATGTCGACGAAAGATATCGTTGGTTTCATATCCCAAAATTAAATGAATGTTGGAAGGCGATTGGTTCGCGTGTTAAAGTGAGAGAAGAGAAGGGATATGTAAAATCCATTAGCAATTTTCGTGTCAGTGTTGTTCTAGATGGAGGAGAAATTACAACTCACCATATAAACGAAAATTTGATTACAGTTGATGTAGTAGGAGATTCATCTGAAGAAAATAATAGTGACGAGCCAAGGGATAAATCGTCATATGAGTTGCTTCGCGAGGAGAATATTACGAGGAATAAGAAGAGATTGCATGCACTTGGCCTAGGAGAGCATCATAGTGTCACATAAAATAAAAGTAGCAAACACCGATCGCAAAGCAATGCCTCAAAACAGTAAAAGTAGCATGAAGCATGCACCTATCGCAAAAGCACTGGGATGAAAGAGTAAAAGTAGCATGCAGCACCGTCATGCAGCCTCAAAGCCAAAGAGAACAAAGTAAAATGCACCTATCGCAAATGCACCGTCATGCAGCCTCAAAGCCAAAGAGAACAAAGTAGCATGCACCTATCGCAAATGCACCGTCACGCAGCATGAAAGCCAAAGAGAACAAAGTAAAATGCACCGTCAAGCAGCCTCAAAGCCAAAGAGAACAAAGTAAAATGCACCGTCATGCAGCCTCAAAGCAAATGAAAAGAATGAGCTCAAAACAAAGTTAAAAACAAAATTTCAAATTTCGAATTTAAAAATGTCCCAAGGCAAAGAAGCCATAAAACACGAAGCATGGCAATCAAGCTCAATCTTTCGTTGCCAGAACCAGAAGGCAAGAATATCGTTAATGTAGAGGTTGCAGGAAGGGACATCATCTTCAAGAGTGATAACAATGGAATATTGGTGTTAAGAAGTTTGATGAATCAGAATCGTGATTCGCTGATTTCCGGGGAAGATAATGCGGCAAGGACAGCAATGATGCTCTGTTTTGTGAATGAATTGGAAATCAAAGGATACAAATTCATGAAAGTAGATGCAGATCTAGAGTGGGAGACAGCCAATGATGTTGAGAAGCTTATGGCAGTGCGAAAGGAGTACCAACGAATGATCCATTCACCGATTGAGAACAGAATTGATCTTGACGAAGACATTGCTCGTTTGATTGAAAAACTACCTAAGAAGATTAGAGATGAATTGGCGCCTGAACACGACGATCATTTTCCATATGCTATTCATAGTACGCACACGGTCTCTCCCAGATGTATGAAGCTTGATTCAAAAGGAAGAGGAGCATCTATCGTTCCGATTTCGGAGTTAGACGATAAATTTCGCTGGCAGTTGAAACACAGAGAGATCAGAGAGATTTCCAAAGAAAACGATCACTCATACATCAGCAATAGCATCGCGAAAGCAGCGAGGTTAACTTTCGCCCACCATAAGTATGAGAGAGAGCCATTTGGTTACTGGTATGTTCACGTAGTTGAGACGAAGGATAGGAGTATAGACAATGTTGGATTAGGATGTGAATGTCATCAGAGAATGTGGAAAACAAAGGACAAGTTACCAATAGTTAAAAGTTACTGTATCCAGCTTGGATCAAATGGCAATCTAAGTGATGAGGATAGCAAGATGACGATAATCAGAGAAAACAAAGACATGAAGACAAAAGTAGAAAAGGTGGTATTCTAATAATCCACTCATAAAAATCTTCTGTGTAATACTTAATGATCAGGGAACTTAATTGTTACGTAGTATAATATGTCTGAAACTGAGCTGCCAGCGACAGGTGGTGTTATTAATTCGATGTTGCTTTCATAGGAGACTCAAAGACTGAAATAGCACAACACCTACGAAATCATTGCTTATGACCGGTGAATACATTCTGACAGAAATGCCCCATGCTGACCCAGTTGTAAGCATTACTATTCAGAGATTTGCTTGAAATATCATGCAGTAACTTAAACACATCCTTATCTTGGACATTTCTCATAAACTCCTTCTCAGTTAAAAGAGCGTCTGATTTAAGATGTTGCTTGCAAGCATGGACAACGTCGAACAAGGAATCAAAATACTTGAGCTGAGTCTGAAGTGATCCCTCATCATATACAGTTTTCATGCGGCCATTGCAATGCTGCTTGAGGCAACATCCCTCATACACAGAAAGCTGCCTGGTCTCAAGACCACACATCGGATCATCACACCTGACCACGGCATCATAGTAAAGCTGCTGTTGCTTCTTTTTTATAACATTCATCTTGTTGCAAACTCTGGCCATGCAACTCAACATGTCAATTTCGCCCCAATTATTGGCATTGCACTCGGGATTGGAGCAGCACATCCCAGACTTGAAGACATTGACTCCATTTGTCTTGCTTACTCGAACAACACCTGAAAACTCAGACGTTTGGTTACAGGTGGAGCAAGTTAGTAAAAGCTTCTCAACATCCTTGAATCTTTCTTCGTCGGAAAGGCTAGATGCAGGCGTATAGTCCACCAAAGCATCTTCGTCAACATTAGTGTTCGCGTTGTGGCTGTATTTCGATGAATCTAGACCAAGCTTCCCTGCTAGTGCACTCTGAGTCAATTCCTCAATAGGCTCACAAAGACGAGAGATGGGCGGAAGAATCTGCTGCACCAAGTACCATTCGACGTCAACCTTCAGTGCACCATTGCTTCGAGTAACATCTTCGGGATGACGGGCACGTTCTGCGACAAGTGACTTTTTGGCTGATGGTTCAGCTGACTGCTCCTCTTGGGTGATAACATATGGTATGTGGTCACCGATACTGACAGCACGGTGGTCGGTGAGCATCTTTTTTGCAACAAAGACGTGGGGCAAGGACTTGGCATCGGGATAATCGTTGGGGTGTTTATTCAACCCTTTCGTAATGACGTACTGTTCAAGTGGGAGTTCGCCAGCGCGCATCTTCTGGGCGACAGATTCCAAATGCTCGTGAATGTTATTGATAACAGTCTCCTTCTCGTTTCCAGACAAGATTTGCTCAAGGACGTAAGTACCAGACTCTTTGGACTGAATGCACCAATCACGACGAACAAGATCAAGACCTTTTGTTTCCTTGCCCATCACAGGTTTGCCATCGGGCCCCATAGAGAAGGTAACAGCAGCATACTTCTTCTTTTTAAGGAGAAGCATTGAGCTGAAAACACCATCAATTTCAAGCTCAAGAGTCCTATACAGCTTGTTCACTTCACGTTTCACTTTGTTTCCCAGCTCGAGTACTTTACCATACTCTGAAGCATCTTTAATGCCAGTGTTGATCATGATGGAATCGGTGTCACCATAGATTACCTCCAAGCCAATAGATGTCTCTGCAAGTTGGACGGTTCTC
Source organism: Cyclotella choctawhatcheeana (assembly GCA_036939855.1). Taxonomy (NCBI): domain Eukaryota; phylum Bacillariophyta; class Thalassiosirophyceae; order Thalassiosirales; family Thalassiosiraceae; genus Cyclotella; species Cyclotella choctawhatcheeana. The sequence continues at coordinate 34,365 of JALLPH010000005.1, forward strand.
TTGAGAGTTTCACGGCCCATCGCTGTAACCAAAGCAGCAATAGGCTGGGCACAGAATCGCGAGTGGGTAAATCCCAAACACCCATACATGGAGTTGGCAGTTAGCTTAAGGGCTTTTTGGCGAATATCAAGCTATGTTATAGAGTAAAAAGAGATAATGTAAGAAATGATCTCGTGTGTACGAATAAAATACTTGTGTTGTCATGCCTACCTCCTCCAGCTTATCAGCATTCTTTTCTGTTTTGATCATCTTCTTTACATTACGCCGCCTTTCCACCAACGTCTTAATCACTCTTGGAAGCACACCTCTGTCCAAAGTATCGTCTGGAAGAGGAGGCAATTGATCGCCCTGCTGATCATTCTCTCCTGCATCTGTAGATGTAGGAATCTTGGCCCACTCCATAGTCGTGAAACACAAATTGTATTCTTGAATCAGTGATGGATAAAGACTGTTGAAATCCAACAATAGAATAAAAGAATCATACAATCCTTTCTTAGGATCCAACACCAAGCCCCCACTGTACTTGGCCTTGCCATTTCCAGTATCGTTGTCACCATCTCCCATGTCTTCCTTCCTTTGTTTGGCGGTACGTTTCTCGGGAACCAAGTACTTAAGCTGGTGAAATTCGTGTAGAAGCAAGTATTCATTGCGTTCAGCGCGATTCCCTTTCATGGTTCTAGCCCACAAGTTTCCCGCAATGTTGGTGAGTTGCTTTGTTAGTGGTAAGATTTGAAGCTTGAACATGAGCTTCTGAACCAGCTGTGCATCCTTCAGAGTGTGATTGGCAAGATCAACAAAATGCTGCCCACTCCTGCACCATAGGGGGATGTCAACGGGCTCAATTTCGTCACGAGTTTCCTTCAGCTGGGTACTTGTAAGGTTTGACAAGGAGTATGACGTCTCCCTTAACAATTCTTTTGCACTGATACATGTATCACATAAAATGCGTCCGTCAAGGGCATTCGCAATTGCCCAATCCTTTCCGTTCCCAAACTGAGATGCATGGGGTAGCTTCAACTGCACTCGTCGTCCAATTTTGGACCACATATTAACCTTCAACTCCACGCAACGATTGAGAAGCACATCGATATCATGACCCCATCCGTTGTGAGACACGAGGATATCGGGATCCCAATTGCCGATCTGAGCAAAGAGACGTGAAAGGAGTGCTCGCTCATTGGCAGCCTTGCTCAATCCTGGCATGCGTTTCATCTCTTTCTCCATGTCTCTCGGGAATTGAGGCATGGTTCCGTTGTTTTCTGGACCAGCAAGAGGCCTGACTAGAGTCAGTTGTGTCATGTGCTTGGTTGACTCGTCTGAAGCCGAGTCTAGTAAAACTTTGCTGTGACAAATGGCAGATGCACAAACGATTTCCAATTTTTGCGTCTTAGGATTGACCACGGTTTTGAACTTAATGGAGACGGTAGAAACTGGTGGTGGAGGAGGAACAGCAACCTTTTCACCTCCCTCCATCACAAGATCCAAACGCTTAATAGATTTGGGTCCTTCCACTGTGCACTCCCACTTACACCAACTCGCATTTCCTTTCACGGCTTGAGGATCATAAATTCTCAACCATCCCGGCCCCATCAAACGGCGCTTGACCAAAAAGTTCTCAAGAGTCGGAGCACTAGCACCCATAATCTTTTCAAACGTTTTTCCGCCTTTCATGCAAATTTCTCGCTCTGGCACAGGGTACTTGGCATCGTAGACAACTTTTAAGTACTCACACTCTTCGCGAGGAATTGTAGGGTCTTCAAACGCATAGGATCGTTTCACTGGTTTGGCTGACCAACTGGCGCCTTGGACACGCGGGATGCAAGAAGGACGAAGGACTGAATCCAATTCACTGTAGACGTCAGTGATAGAGTAGCGCTCTTGATCCTCTGAATCAGATTGGACGCGTGGTAGCACAAACAAGTTACGTTGATTGTTGGGAATGGTAACGCAACAACTTTGGAAGGTTTCTTTGGCTGTGTTGGGAACTTTGACTTTTCCGTACAAGTAGACAACTCCGTTGCGTTCTGCGGCATCCAGCCAGAAAATATCAAGATAACGGCGTGGATCCTTTGCTTCGGCGGCATCATTATTTGTCTCCGTCATTTCAACATTAGCCTCTTTTTTGACAATAACTTCCAAATCATTGTTACCACTGATTACGTCTGCAGAAGCAGCTGCAATACTGTCAGGTCGGAAACTGGTGCTTGAGCTGTCAAGCTTGACATCATCTTCAAATTTGACAGTCTTTTCTTTGGCTTGAGTCTTAGCCGCCGCCTCTTTAGCACGTTGCTCTTCCTGACGTTTGGCCTCTTTTTCAGCGGCCTCTTTCTCTTCTTTGGCTTTGGCTGCAGCAGCTAGTCGACCGACCTTCTTTGGGCGAGAGACAGGTTCGGGAGTGGTATCAGCTGGCTTTTCAGTCTCTTCCTCAGCAACAGCAGCTTTCTCCTCCTCTTTTGCAGGACTTGACTCTACCTCTTCCATGAAAACATCATTCCCGTCTCCGCCAAAATCAACCTCGGGGGCATCATAGCCTTTATCATCGTCTCCATCGTCGAATCCTCTGTTGAAATCAATGGGTTCCTCCTCCACTTTCTCGGGGGTTCTCTCTCTTCTCCTTCTTACAGTACTATTACGATCCCCATGTCTCCTCCTCTTGGCGGGGGTTTCATACGAGCTCCTTCTGTCCCTCCTGTCTCTTCCCCTACCGCTGCTGCTTGCCCTGGGACGTCCAGAAGTAACAACATCATCCAGTCCACTCAGGAGATCATCAAGATTGTCACCCCCTCGGGTGGTGGTTTCTTCACGACGTTTTGTTGAGGTGTTGGAAACTCCCTTATTGACAAAATCCCACATGGTCGAGGTCTTGATTTCTTTTTCCTCTGCATGTTAAAATCAAGTGAGATGTCGTTTGAAAACACGAGATGTGCACAAATTGAACGACAGAAGCACTCACCACCCTTCCCCTCCCCGGCGGCCTTATTCCTCCTAGCCTTCCTCAATGCCTCCTTCGTGAGTGCCGCCGTACCATTCCCCCTCTTCTTCTTCTTCCCGCTCTCGGCCAACTGTTCATCATTCGCACCCATAGCACGAACATCATACTCCCCGTCGTCGTGATACCCTAATCCGTCGTCATCCACCACAAAGTCCTCGCGTTCGCGTTTGCGTTCAACGTATTCGCGATACTCATTCTCGGTCATGGTTTCGTAGACATCTTCGGGGTCGGAGAATTGAACTGTGTCTAGGATGGATTTGGGGGCGGTACCATTGTTATCATCATCGTCGGCGTTGTAGCGGGCGAGGCCAGTCATACGGGCAGATTTGAGGGAGGCTAGTGCTGCCTTTTTGTTGGCTTTGCGTGACATGGTGTAATCTCTTCACTCTGTGGTTTCCTGTTAGGTTTTATTCTATTCCGAGTTGGAGAACACGATGATTGGTGATATCAAAATGTTCAATGATAAATGTTTACATGTTTGATAATGAGATCCACAGATGAACCATCAAAAACTCACGGTGTCTCCTTTCTGATCCCCGTCGGCTTTCGATAGATTTCTGTCTATTAATGTTCGTTCGGTTGATGAGACTAACAATGTGGTAGTTGTGAGCTCTCTGTTAATTATTTGCCTGTATTGTTTGGTATTGTTTGAGGGAATCCCATTGTGCATTGTGCCCCATCCCCCATCCCAGGTAGAATGCCATGTCTATTTTTTTTTGTGTTGGCGCAAAAAATGACAGCAAACGCGCCAAATTGAAAATGAGTACTCCTCTGTTCCAAATTCCAAATTGAAATAATATAACATCATTGCTGCATCGCCCTCTCCAAAAAAATTCTAATTGAAGCCGTGAGATAGCATGAGTTATTGGCCCGTTGTTCTATGCTGAGGAGCACAATAAGTTGAAGGAGCCGAATGAGGGCCCATTGCTCTATACCCGAAAACAGTAAGTTGATGAAGCAGGATGAGGCCACACTTTCCAATTCCAATTACTGGCCAGGGACAGACCTCATGATCAGGTGAACGATTCGTTTTAGTCACGACTCATCAGTCGCGTAGAAATTTTGATCGAATTTCTACATACGTAGATAGCTCAAGTGAGAATCGTAGTAATTTATTAAGGTAAAACTACTTATGTATGTGCTTAGAGTGAGGTACGACTCACGAACGGTTAAGGCTCACTCTAATTTGAAACCAAAAGAAAACCCTAGTCGTGGACCACCTGATCTGAAAGTGAGTCCATGTTGAGACAGAACTTGAGGTTTCATCGTATCATGCTGCACCACTAAAAACCCATTACACTCCAAAACATACACCCAATGTTTCTTCTCTTCAATTCGTGTGACGTGTGATGAGCTGTTTGATGAAAAAAATAGACATGATGACACTTAAGGAGCTACATCCTTCTGCGACAATTCAAGCAGAAGCTCATCCAATGAAAGCGTATTTATGTTTCCTCCCCTCCCTCTTGCTCTTGGTGAAAGTAAATAATTATGTGAAAAGTTTGATGCAATCGTGCTAAAAGGTTCAATGCAATGATGCTAAACTTTATTAAAACTCCGACTTACAGCAATTTACAGAACTACTCTCCAATTTTGTGTTTGTACTATATCTTGAATCTGGGGTAATCTTGGTTGGCGACCTGCCAATGCGATCAATTCTAGGTCGCCAGACGCCTCATGTCCAACGCGGAGACATGGTAAACGATTTCGGCCGTCTCATGGAGGCGGGCGGAGGTAGGGTACCGTCAGAACAGGCGCTAGTGCTTGAGCTCATGTGGTGGCTGAACGGTTGCTGGGATGTCGTCATCTTGTGCTTGTGGTACCTATTGTGGTTATTGTTGGCAAGAATCTTTTAAAAATCAATTTGTAAACCAAAGTAAACCAGATTTTTTGTGCTATTTAATATACTAACAAAACCAGTTATTTATTCGAGAACCAGTAAATGATAAGAAATTTAAAAAAGGTAATCAGCTTTAGATCAGCCCATGAGTTTTCTATGCTGGTTTCCCTTGACACAACCATCCGAGCTCCCACAGGGGCGTGTGAGCTAGCAGGGGTTTGATACCCGTGTTTTTCCCGATACCTGATACGCAGGTAAATTGACCGGTTTTCTATTAGATTCCCGCCAGATTTTAGGCTCAATTACTTTTGCTTTTGCTTCACTTCAAGCACGAACCACCCGCACATCAACACAGACCGCCACCATGGCCGCCACCGCTGAATATCATCTATCACGTCGGTCCCACGCCACCAAAAAACCATACACTTGGCGCCTAATCCCCTCCATTCACAGCAGTAGGCTGGGGGTAATTATTGCAGTCGCCTCTGACCTCTAGTCGTCAGCCATCACTACACCTACATCAACGAGCAACGATTATGAGTCTGGTGACATCTTATACATGACAATCAATCGGGGGGTGATTCAATGTGGCTATGTGACAATTATTCCCGGGGGAAGGATGATTCTATCAAATGCATCAGGGTTGGGGGTCCAAAGCTAAGACTCTGTGTTTATAATGTGTTTCGGTTGAGTAAAGTAATATGCTACGCGATAATGATATACTGGGTGTAGTTCGAATATATTTGCAATTTAGCTTGTTATGATGGATAATCATACATCCTGGAAATCAATGGGGCGGGCGATATTTACACGACAATTGTGTTGAAGGTGAATGCATGTGATAACAATGCAGGATAGGATCTGTAATCTTACATATATGCAAATATGTCACAAGGAGACACATATGTTTCTTCGGGCTGTTTGACTTATTTGTTCACAATTGAGCTTCTATTCGAGAGAATCATCATACTTACATTATTTGTCAAGAAATCGGGAGAGGTGATGATCAATATGACTATCTTAGGGGCTGATCACTGCTGATCATAACAGTAACAGGGGACACGAGACACGATAAAGAACAATGTATTCTGTGCTGTGAGTCTAACCTGGTGAAACTGAGAGCCTCTGCAGTTCTGCAGAGTAGCGAATAAACGTAAAGGACTTTTGCTTATTTATGGATTGTATTTTGCTTTGAATGTTTGCATGATTACGGTCACATCTGTTTAGGGTGGTAGGTACAGGTCATATCAGACGATGTATGTATATGCAAAAATATAATAGCATCAAGTAAGCTAAAACTTGGACAGTCTAGTAGATCTTTTAATATAATAGGTATGACAAATAATATCTCTAGTTACATCCATCATTTCTTTATCCACAACTGCCATACTCATGAATACCAGCACCCCTCATCGGTATCGGAACACTGTAAACCCGCAACCGAAATCAACTCACATTTCAATGTCTCGGGGTCGATCCACCTCCGCAAATTTAGATTACCCTTTCCCACTGGGCGCGCAAATTTTTTTCTCGCCAAAAATCGGCTTCACCGCCACCAATCCACTGCCGAAAACCAATGGCCGCTCACAAGATAGTCCAAGAATCAACGCCGCCGACCCCAACCATCAAGGACAGACATCACACCATCGCCCGAGCTCGTCGCGGGGTTAGATTACACAGCGTCCGACGATCTACAGCCACCCCATCCACGGACGTGGAGACATTGGCGTCGATTTTTCTCTCCGGCGATGGCCCACACGGAGTAGGTGATAACAGCTTATGTGATGGCTTCAACCGCCACCACCTTTTGCAATAGCACTTGGATGTACATTGACAACAGTTAGGCGCCGAATACGTCATGTCCGCGTGGGTAATTGGGCGATTATTCACAACTCAACAACAAGCATGTTCTCGTGGGATGAAGGGAATCACCTCCCGGTCAACAAAACACACAGGTATCATCGTGAATACGAATTCCGATGAGCCCAGACGTCCTCCACCTAACATCATATTGATGGCGGACGGGTTTATGGGGAACACGGTGATGAAATATATTAATATACAACAATCAACCACCATTCTCTCTCGTTAATGATGATATACGCAATCACTGAGACCGATACATGGAATGCAACAATCAACCATGGGATACAAGCTATTTATGCTAAACAATGAATACACAAGTCAATGTTAACAATAATGAATGGATTTGTGGTGGGAAAAGCTGTCTTTAGGCACATTAACTGTTGAGTATTATGGCTACCAAGTGTTCCTACGTATTTTAGCAATTTAATTGAAATAAGTACCTGTTAGTATGTCAAATAAGTTAGTCTAGACAGATCCGATACTAACAAAAACTTATATTATCACTCTAGACACTATGTCGACACATATTGCATGCTTGGACTCATCAAAATCGGACCACTACATGCCTAGATATAATGGTTTTAGCAGGTATGCAAAATTGAGTACCAATTGAGTACCCCAGTGGGAAAGGGTTAATTGTTAAAAAATTAAAAGAATTCTCAATACCCTTAGATGTTGTAGATGAACTTGACCTCTTGGTTATGCAACATGCATCCATTACCATTACCCATTCCCAACTGGTGTGCATAAGCGATTCATACCTCCCCCGATGAAGAATATAATATATCTTATAGAAGCATCCATCTCCCCCAGAATAATTGTTGTATAAGCATCTATAAGCATATCACATCACCCCCCGGTTGATGGTCATGTCACGATAGCTCTCCACAATCATAGTAGCAGCAGAATCGAACTTGTAGAAACACACTGACTGAGTATTATCCCCATGAATGTTCGATGACTTCCGAGAGCTTCCAAGGTGTCTGATTGCGTCTATGGCATCATGGCGGAGGTGCACCAGCCCCTAAACTTGTTGTCGCTGGGGCATGGGTTGATCACAATCAAGAGTTACCTCAGGCCTAATAATAAGAGTGCATTCGATTCGGAGCTGGGTTGAAGGCTTAGTGGCGTGATGAGGGAGGTGGGATAGATGATAATCAGCGGCGGCGGCCAGGTGTCAATGGGTTGTTCGTTGTCTTGTGTGTTGGGGGGGATTTTTGGGTGAAAAGTAATTGAGCCTAAAATCCGAAAAAAAGTGGGCGAGGAGGTAATAGAAAACGTGTCAATGCCGCCAGGTACGGGTATCACAGTTATTACTTTTAATGACCACCATTTTTAAGTCCAACTGGTAGCTATTAGAAAACAGGTGAACTTGAAAAACAAAGTGTTTCCAGATGGATAGTGGGTTGAAAAAATGTTGTTTGTTGATTGGAAGTATGCTTGTGGTGCCACAAGCACAAGCAGCCGAGATATGGTACGTCAAAGTTGGGTGGGGTGGGAGGTATTCATGGGCATTAATGCCATTTAATGAGCAAAATAACTTCAGTTAGCTAACATGATTGAGTCAAAATTTGATGACCAAAAAGTAATCTCCATATTAGTTGTTAGTATTAGTGACATTCTCATTTGAATTCCCTAGTCGATTGTATTGAAATTGACCCCACCTCCTCTGAGACCAAGTAAAAATTCAGCAGGCTTAGTTCTCAGCCCCCATAGATACATAGAGGTGCTATGACCAAACTGAATGTTGTGTTGCATGGAGTGGTTCATAGTTCATACTCATACGCTGAAGGACTCCACACAACATTCCGTTTGAAAAAAGTTTCATTGGTTGCTGAGAACTATAGAAGCCTGCTAAAATTGGGGGTGGATGCTTGGTGTCAAATGTACGTTATGGGTGATAGTCTCTATGACAGATGATGATACTCTGAGATAATAGATGATATCCCTGTGATTTGAAATTCTGCCGAATCGGCAGAATTTAGTTTTGCACTTTATCTCAAAATCCAAATTCTGCCGATTCGGCAGAATTTCAAACATACAGATTCCTACTCAGATTTAATTGACGTTCAGATTTAATTGACGTTGGCGTCAATATATTCGGACTAACGGCCATTTTTGGAGGGGTAATTCCTTCTTTCTGAGAAAATATTCCGTGTCTTCCGCAATTTATGAAAGTCTTTCTTCTACCTCTGAAAACGGCCGAAAAACAAACCACCATGGCCGCATCAAAACAAAACGTCAGTGACAGCCTCCAAACCACTCTCTCACCAGCCGCCGGTGACACAATACTCACGGATACGATCATCCGCGATAGCAGCAGCGATTTACCATTTGGTGCCCTGACAGCAGGTGACATAAGGTTGATTGTTATGCATTCACCGTGTTTATCCATCATGATGGCGGCAATTTCACAATAACATCGGATGTATGGGGGTGACCGTCGTCTAAAGTCTAAAGATGTGCCAGGTGGTACTGAATAATCTATAGAATGTTTCAGACGACAGTCGCCCCAAATACATCCAATGTTATTGCGATTACGGATTACGGTCAATATCATTTTTGTGGAACATGGTTTTGTGCTGCGACGCACTAGATGAGATTTTGTTGAAAGATATCGATAGTGTAAAATAAAAGAAAATAATTTCGATTTTACAGGTAATCCCATGTAAACAAGAGCTGTGGAACAGCTGTTGTACCGTCTTTATCATAGATCCTGTGGCCACCAAGAAAAAATGTGGCCACCAAATTTAGAGGGGGGGTAAAATGTGGCCACCAAATTTCGCG
>JALLPH010000006.1:0-42382 GCA_036939855.1 Cyclotella choctawhatcheeana
TAGCCTGCGAAAAATCAGGGGGGTACACTTTTATTTAGGGGGTACACTTTGTAGTGCTCCACTGTATTTAGTAATGTACATATGGTATATGTTACGTAATTAGTAGGCTGATACACTGACTTTTTATGTCCAGACGGGCTATCAGCCCGGATTTTGTCTGAGTGGACTGACAGCTCGCCTCTAATTTTTCCGGGCTCAGATGAGGATTTAATCTGTTTTGTTGCTGTGGTGTTGATTTGGAGATAGACTCAATCTTGCAATCCATCCAAGCCTTGATCTCTTGCTTCCTACTCTCCTTGATTTCAACCTTCCCACTAGAGCCGACAACCGACAAAACAGATTGCATCTGCTCAACATTCTTATGCCTCTTCTCCAACTCCAATTGAGCCTTTTTCTTTGTTGGCAGCCGCCTCATCAATCTTTAGTTTGAATGCCACTGCCTGCTTCACCGCGGCCCTTCCGGCTCTCATTTATCAAATGAGCCTCATTCTGCTGCGCCACCTTCTTCTCTGCGCATATGTTTTTGGAAACCTCCTTGAGTTTCTTTTTCAAATTGGTGCATCATCGTTTGTCGGCCACGATTTTGGCGATGAGATGTGCACACTTCTTTTTGACCTTGGCTTTCAACAGAGGCTTTGCTCCAACATCAACACATCTGTCTCCTCGGCATTCGTTTTGTTTGGCGACATTACACGCAATCATGTTGTATGTGTGGCTTTCAACATAGGCTTCGATCCAACATCAACACCTCTGTCTCCTTGGCATTCGTTTCGGCTGGCAACATTACAAGCAATCATGTTGTACGTTTGAGTCTTGGAGCAATGGCGTCAGTTTGCCGTCGTGCTTCGATTCAATCCGGAGAGAGAGGAACCAGGGTGTTTATTAAGATGAAGGCATGGCAAGCACCCTTGGTTGACGTGGAGCAGTGGCTGTGGTGGTTTGGCGGTCGGCCTTCGAACTTGCGGCGATGTGCGATGTGTACGGTAGAGATTTGTAACAGTACAGTGTACTTTAATTTACACCTGCCTTACTAAGTTCAACCTAGCGTCAAAACTAGGCTCAACAGTTGGTTTGAAAAAAAAAACACCAGAGTCGTGAGATCCTCTAGACCACCTGGCACTACTCCAACGTGTTCTAAAAAATAAGTGATGACTGCGTAGTGACATGGCGAAGATTCGCTAACTAGCTACTAGTAAAAGTTTTTGATACTTAAATGGAAATTTTCATTTTTTCTTCTAAAAGATGAATTAAGTATAACCTGGTGGCTGTAAACTTATGCTGTCATCACCATACATAGTATTGTTGCTAGTCCCCCAACTCCACCTGCTACCCCAGATCAGACAAGAAGCTCTCACCATTTAGAAAAAACAAGAATGCTCTTGGCTGTTGGTGCACACAATATCCTGAACACAATGAGCAAAAATGCTTCATGAATACCCCCTAATGCACCCCCAAAAGGAATGGGATTGTTTTTATTATTATCAGCACCATAATTTTATCATTACTGGTCGCTGTAGTCAGCAAGTCTAAAATGTTCACGAGTTCTTCATAGTTACAGTCAAACTTTGCTTTCGATACTACACATTCATCTAGATTCATCGTTTACTAACTCTGGGACTTATTGCTGAAACTTAGCTGACGCTGACTTTTCTTCAATCTTTAATTTTACTTTACTTGAGTAAAGTAGAGATTTGCATTCATAATAAAATGAACTTTAGTTTCTTCTTGAAGTCATATATTTAAGTCATGATTCTAGGGTAAAGTCAAGGTAGTTTATTCTCCAGGCTATAACCACAAGTTATTATTTGTGTTAGTGCTGTCTATGCTCTCGTATGTTTGGTGGGATACAAACCAACAATGAACACACAAGCTTGACGATAGCTCAGCTGCTTAAGATTATACTTGACAACACTCACACAAATCTTGCTGAAAAAATCTTTCTGAAGCAGCAAGTCATATATGACAGTAGTCTCCAAGGCATCCAATTCCCTGTACACCATATGTATTTTTGTTGTGATTGTCTAGAAGTTTCAGGGGTCTTCATGATTGTTCCACTAGAAGTCATTATTGTACAGTACTGAAAAAAGTCAGTGAGTTTTCAACGGAAATGTCACTAATTGCCATAAGTGTGTTTTCAAAGACATTGAATCCTCTCATTCGGTTCAACTGTTCTAGCAGATGTGTGTGAGGTGCCAGAAGAAGTCAAACGGTGTTTTATGTTTTATGCTTAATCAGAATTATTAGATGCATCATCATCATCATCATCATCATCATTTGTCATTTCCTCATCTGGAGCATGCTCCTCAATATTTCGCTCTTCATTTTCACCTTCATCATCAGAAATATCATGCTCATACATCACTCCACCACCACCATCAAACATTTCAGCTTTATTACCATCATCTTTTGCATAAAGACCAATGCTATGCATCGAATGACTTCCAGTCTTCTTCTTTTGTGTAGAGGATGCCCGTTCAGCTAAACTTCCCTTTGAGAAATCAGTTCTACCTTCCCCTATCTTTAACACAATTGACGCAGTCGGAGTAAGGTTCAGCTGAGCCAATGTCTTTTGCATTGTTTCGTTATCAGTAGATTTGACTATGAGCCTTTTTGCCGCACATGTAAATTGAACTATTTCATCATCCTCGATGGAGAATGGAAGTTTAGCAAGTAAGTCAGTTAGTGAATTGTCTTCTTCACATTTGATGTCATGGACCTTCTTTTTTCCTTCTACTCTCACTTTCATCCTACAAATGGTGTTTGCTTCGTCCTCAATTTTTTCAGGTTCAGAGAAATCAGCTTCATTCTTTGCTATTTGTTCAGATTCTACTGCTAAACGTACGCGTTCGATTTCATCTTTCCGTTTCCTATTAGCAGCTGCAATTTGGTATCTATTCTTGTCTACGTTCAAACATTGTTTAAAGGCAGGAAGATGAGCTCATGTGTTTTCAAAAAGAAAATCATATGTAGTAGTAATTACTTTCACATACCAATCCATTTACCAATCATGTCCCGACCAGTCACAAATGGAGCAATATTGACAACTTTTTTCCCTTTGGCTACTGTCAAAATAGATTCGCCGTCTTGTGCAAATCCAATGCTTCTCAATATTGATAGGCATGGTGCATACTTTGCAACCTTTTCCAAAAAAAAGTTCTGCTTAGCAAATATCATCACGCAATTGCATTTCTTCCTACACCTTTACACACTAACCTTGGCAGCAATGACCTTATTATCCAACTTGATTGTTCTAAACTTCACTTCAAAAGGATTCCGTATGACATTGGACATCAAACTTCTCAATACCCTCGCTGTATCATCTGCCACAGCCATCCCCGTTGTACTTTCCTTATCCCCAGCTGATACCACAGTCACCAACTCGTCTAAATCCTTGAGAATCTTGTTCTGAAGCCTTTCTCTTGCTGAAAAAGAGAAAGAAGCAGCAGCACCTAGTTTTAGAAGTTTGGAACTTAGTTCCTCGTATTTGGTTTTTTCCTCCGACGTAACGGGTGGATTAAATGCCTGACCGGGCACCATTAACCCCATTAAAAAATTGCGTAACATAGTTTCATCACGCGGCATGCCCATAAACATGTGCATAATCCTTCCATCCTTAATACCAAATACTGTCGGAAGACTTGTAACCATTAATGCACTACTAATTTGTCGCTGTTGGTCGGTGTTGATTTTAACAAGACGTAACATCCCACCAGCATTAATAGCAATTTGTTCAAGCGCCGGAGTAAGTTGTTTGCATGGGCCACACCAATCAGCATATATATCCAAAAGAACTGGAACTGGAGATTCGATGACCAATTTTTGAAGATCCGCCGTGGTGCCTTCAAACACTACATCTTCTTTCTTTGCGGGGGTTGGTTTCTGCTGTTGCGCTGGTTCTGGTGGCGAGACAGCCACTGTCGGATCAAAATCCTTTGGATAATCAACTGTAACAGTTTTCATAGGTTGTTGTGACTCTTCCACTTCTTTTGCTTTCATTTCCTGTTGTTCAGCATCTTCATCTTCTTGATCTGCAACTAGAATAGCACGTGCGTTATCTACGTTCATGTCCGAGAATGCTAGCGATCTGCGGCTGAAAAACGGGTCAAAGCCCTCAGATACTAATTGCTTCACCTACCAAAAAGTAAGAAAGGCAATTGAAGAAAGCGAGTACAAAATAATGTGAAATTAATGCATTGAAGTATACTATTGGACATAAGATTGACTGAACACAATATTAATAGGAACGTCCTCACCTCATCGCAATCCTCTGACACACCACTGATAGCTTCCACCTCCGCCTTGACAATGCTTCTTGCCAATTCCTCATCAATCCTCATATTTTCTCCTTCTCCCGAAAACGAAGAATAGATTGCCGCCATGACAATATCTCTTGGCACGTCATACTCTGATGCAATTGATGTTGCTATTGCGACCATATCATGTGACGATTCCTCTTGTTTGGAAATGGATTCTGATGCTTCCGATATTGATGATGATTCTATTGTGTCCTCTGCTGCAGTTGGTAGTGCACACACGCCTCCTTCACAATCGAGAGTACTCTCTATAATGCCATTATCTTCCTCTTGAAAATTATCATCTACAATATCACCATCTACAGTATTATCCAATCCTAAACGACGCATAGCGGCTTGGACTCGATCATCGAGTGACATCTCGGATATAGGTGTGGTATCCGCGGTGGCTGGGGCGGCGGAGGAGCCACCGCGTGGTAATTTCAGGAGTGCATGATGTGAATGTGCTTTATTAGGAAACCATCCTGTGTGGGTGGCTTGTAATGTGATTGGTAGGATGATGAGAATGAGGACTCGTAGTGCCATCATGGTGACGATCGCAAGAGTGATCGATGGGCGGGTGCGGTGAGCGGTGAGAGACATGATACTTTATACATATAAGTAGGTATTACGGTGGTTCCACGTGTAGATTCACTGCAGACGACTAAACTTACGTACGTAAGTAGAAATTACGAAGGACATAATATCTCATAATATGGTGTACGGTATGATACGTGATACTTACCTTAAAACCGCCCGCCGTTTTTGGCGTCAAAGTCAAAGGCCAACTCTTTGAATCCCATTTTTGCAAGTAGTGTGAAGCTTGAGTTATGCCTTGAGTGATAAGATCTTGTGAATCGATAGCATAAAATCAACAGCTGTGGCTGGAGACCAGTGGCGTCAAAGCGTTTTTGATTGTCAGCACAATCAAGTTTTAGTCAGCCAAAATATTCATCAGATTATGTTCGACAATCGACAATCGGCGTGACTGAAGATACAAAAGGTTTCAAATCCTCAGAAAATAGTTTGTCTGTTCAGTATTACACGGCTTTCACATCATGGTGCACCTCGGATTTCAAACAGTAGTTCAAATAGAAACCGCCGTTGAACCTAGTGGCTAGTGGACACACAATAACTCTCCTCTACAAACTCTTGCGATTGGGATATTTCACAACCATGGCAAGGGAATCAAAAACTACCGACAACACAGCCAACGATGAGCAAATCGCCCGCAATCTACAAAACCAATTCCACCAAGAGATGGAACAACACGCATCTTCCTCTACATGGTCCAACATACATTCTATTTTAACACCCGAAGACAACACTACAAGAACCAGTATCTATCACGATGCACAAGAAGATATCGAATGTATTATTCCCGTTGTCAATGCTGTACCTGATAATGATGTTGATACTACTGCTGCCACACCTCCTTCTAAGAAGAAGGTATCCTTACGTGATATATCCTTTTCAACGACCTCCACTTCTCCATCTACCTCAATGGATGAGTCTCCCCTAAATAATGGCCCTATATCCATCGATGAATTTATAGAGGAAGATGCTGAACTAGCGCGACGGTTAGAATTAGAAATGAGAGATGAGAGACTGGCACGTGAATTACGTGTGAGTCAAGAGTTCAATGTGGATATTATCCCTACTAATGAAAGTGATGCTGAGTTGGCAATGAGATTGCAGAGAGAACAGGAGTTAGAACAGAGAAGGGGATTACTTAGACTAAGGAGATTGCCGGAACATAGTACCTTGATGCAAAAAGTATTATATTATGGGAGCAGGGTGCTGAGTTTTGTCTTGATCATTTGTCTGTCATATGTGGTGTTTATGTTAGTTTGGGGACAGCATATGAGTCCTGGATTGGATCCAGCTTCTTGGTGAGTTTTCTTCTGTCTCTGTGTATTCGAATGAGAACAACACTGACGCGCATGTTTATTTTAAATGATTATAATGAAGGCTCCCTGGCTGGCCCGAAGGAGATCCCAACTTAGGATCCGTGGGAGAAGTGAACTTTTGGGACATGGATGGTAACTACCACGGCCTCACACTCCAGGTTCTAAATAATTTAGAGGAAGGTTCGGACTGGCACCAATACTTTGATACATCCGTCATTGATTGGAATGATGGTACCCCAGATGCTGTCAATCTCTACCTACGTTATTCTGCCTACGACGCTGATTGCAGAGCCGTCCGTAAGGCGATGAAAGTCTGCAACGGTAACTATGGACCGACTGATTGGAGAGGAGTTAATCAAATCTTACTACAAGACGAATACATCATAACTAGTTTGGCCAAGATGAATGATTATTATTTGGAGGGGACAAATATGGCACAGAAGCAGTATACAATGTGCCATGAGTTAGGGCATGGATTGGGATTGGGACACACAGATGAAAACTTTTACAATAAGGATTTGGGGAATTGCATGGATTATACTGAAAAGCCTCAGAACAATATGGTACGTTCTGACTATGATGATACATGATATCTTCTTGACATGGATAGATCAACCAGCGCTAAATTTCATTGCCCAATCACACTCGTTAAAGCATCCTGACGAAAGCAACTTCAGGAAATTGGAGGAAATGTATGGTAACATCGATGGCACTAGTGTCAGACCAGCAGATACAAAAGTTAGGACGAGACGCGTCAAAGTATCACCAAAGGATGAACAAACGCGGAAAAATGAATTCGAAATGTACTCAAAATATCTCTCTGATCCCATACAAGTATCAACAATGGACGAGCAGCAGCAGATAGGTGACGGGTGGAGATTACTCCGCAAGACTGATACAGTGGAACATCATGAGAGAGATCTTGGTAATGGATACAAAATTCGCACAAGCATTTTGCTTGCAATATAACATTCTTTTTGACAATAAACTGTGGTAAATATTATTTTGTCATTTAAAGTTGTTTCGAGCTGTACTTCTTGTTCTACAAAAGCAGTGAAGTAGTCTGACAAGAGTGCTTTGTTATGATATCACTCTGACACCTCTTGACACATGTTGTACAAAACCATGACAGGTACTGGTTATATATTTATAAAAAGGTTACCTTTCTTATTACTTCATCCTTTTTCCTTTTCCATTTCCTCGTTCTCCTTTTCCTCATCATGATACGCTTACTGCTGTCATTATTGATCATACCAACGGCGCTGACCTCAGTAACAGCTCTATCCACCCAAATAATAGATCGACCTCTGCTTCGGAAGTTTGGCAGAGGAATCAATGAACGCGTACTAAACTCGTAAGCGCTCTATTCGATATTTGCCCTCGTGACATTGCCATTTACCTCCTCTCACCATATGACTTTGTATCAGCAAATCTGGTCTCAATCGTTGTCACCACGCCGACTCCTATCAGTCGGCAGAAACCATTCCATGTATAGACATGCAAAGTACTGAATGCTCGGATGGTATTCATTGCAACAGTAACGTGGCTGTTTCATCACGAAATGAGATTCGAGAGGCTTATACAGCAAACGAAAACATGCAGGATGGAGTGGCATGCGAGGGAATACACGGACGGTCGTCGGGAGCCGGGTGCGCTATTATCCGTTTGCATGGGCAGGATGCTGCTTCTGTCAGGGGTTTGGTTGATTTTGCCGATGACTTCTTTGATGGGGTGGATGATGATGGTGAGGACACAATCAACCCACAATGCGTTACATGAAGAGCTATAACCCTATTTTATGTTCACTTAGAACGAAATTCAGCCATCAATGATTGTGGTGTCTTTCGTATCGGTAATAATGTCCATGCGGGATTTGATAAAGATGTGAATGAGGAAGGAAAGATGCAAGTCCTCTACACAAAACTCATACCTGACCAATCAGGGCAAGGACATCCATTATTGTTACCTTTGGAAGTGGGCGAATTAGTTGGTTCGAATAGTTTGAATAGAGCACAGGGTGGTATGAGAACATTAGTTGATATTGGGTCACAAGTTACTTCGGCTTTACTTGGGATGAACAGTGAGTCTACGAATAAACTGCTTGATGACTGTACAGATGTGTCCTCGTCACGCGAGCAGCATGAAATGGTACATCACAATGCTGATAAGATTGGAGACACTGTTTCTAATTCATATCAGAGAATAATTCGTTATCTGAAGCCACCATCTGCTGCAGCGGCAGAGGAGAATGCTGCCTTTTGGCCTCATGTAGACTCCACGTTTTTAACGCTAATTCCTATGCCAGAGATTGCAGGGCTAGAAGTTTGGTGTCCTTCATCGAAATATAGCGAAAGTGATAGTCTCGAGGAAAGGGGAGAATGGGTCCGCCCCATTATCCCTACTGGTCTTGACGCTAACGTAGACAATAACCTCAATGGAGGTAACAAAGATTGTATACATGTTGTTGCATTAGCTGGCGAGTTCCTTCAACTGCTTTCCAATGGTCAAGTGCCCACATGCATTCACCGCGTCATTGCTCCTAAACCAGCAAGTAACTACAAACCCAGAGTCAGTGCACCACTCTTTTTGAGACCTAGAAGAGACAAAGATGCTATTTTGGATATAAAAAATGACTTACAAGCGTTCGGGGAAAACGGGTTGTACTTCGAGGAGAATCTGATGGAAGAAATTGATTCAATGCGTATTTGGGAATATATGGACTGCATGAGTCCGCATAACTAAAAGGACTAAACTAAACAATAAGCTACTTATTTCTTACAAGTTTACAGGTCCCAAATCGCCATAAATTGTTGGTGCTTTGCCAAATCTTTGAAAGCTATGGTTCTAAGACAACACCTAATCCGCTTAACCTCATTTTATCATATTCCAACTTCCGTTCAAAATCACCAAGAACGCCATAAGCCAAGTGCACTTCCTGAAATTTCTCTGGTGAGCCAGTAGGTCGGTCAGGGTGATAGAGTTTTACCAGCTGTGCATAGTAAGAGCAGCAATTCGTTATTGATTCGAAGAGATATTGGGTAAAGAGTATTTCACAGTTACCCACCTTAAAATATGCCAGCTTTATCTCTTCCTCCGAAGCAGATAAATCGCACCCCAATACTCCATAGTAATCAACATTTGCATCAATCTCGGTAGCGTCATTTAATGAATCTATCCTTTGGGGCGGCGGGTCAGGACGAGGACTTATATCCGGTGTAGACATGGGAAGTACAAAATCAGATGATGTCGGACGTTCGCGTGCATCATTGAAAGAAGAGGAATTGCGTGAAGGAAATTGCCCAAAAAGAGATGGGGGAGGTACGTGAGGCAAACGTAAGGCAGAAGTAGATTTCTGCACGGATTCACTTACGGTTGCTTGAGGCTCACTCCCTTTCACCACATGACTCTTGACATTCTTCAAACAACCACAAGAAAAGAATTTCTTCGGATTGAATTTTGCTTTAGATCGCTTGGATGACGTTGAACTTTTCCTGCTTATATTGCTTGGCCTCCTGAATGGAATGGAACCAGTAAATGATCCACCTCTCTCTTTTTTTGTACTCGACAATGATATCCCAAGCTCTGTCATTTCACTCTTAACCGCATTCCAATCGTGATCCTTGACATCTGAGGGCATATCAAAGAAGCAGGACGGACCAATGTTAATGCCTGGATACGGCTGACTCTTGGCTTTTTCAACAAGAATATTCCATCGCTGAAAATCTCGTTCTGCGTTATCTAGATCACCGCTTTTAGCATAGCAACGTGCTCTGCGTAAAAGTACTTTCATGTACATGCTATGGATATCAAGGGCAGCAGAGCATTCAGCAATTGCTTCTTTATATTGCCCTAAAGATGAAAAGCAAGCTGCGCGATTTGAATGCAGCAATGCGTGAAGTTTGCCGCCAGTAGATGAATCCTGCTCTACGCCTAGACATTGTTCGTATAATCCAGCAGCTCTATCGAACACCCCATCACGGAATAAAGAATCAGCTTCGTCCTTCAAACTGGAAGTACTCTCTATCAGCGGCATTTCTACCTTCGCGCATTCGGTCTTCCATCCACCCATCTTCATCAAAGCAGCAGTTGCATATTTCGCAGAGGTCAGCCTGCCCTCTAGTCTCAAAGCACGAAGATATGTGGGCACTAAACTTTTCGACAGGCGCAGAGCCACATCTGCCGCAGCCTTATCTGACACAATCCTTAGGTAGGATGGCACATCCGTATCATCTTCTGGTCGATTTTTCTCCTCTGTTTTTTCGAAATAACCAGGCGATAACTCCGCTGGATCTCCACCAGAACTCTCGTGAAACTCTTTAAGATCTCCCTCAAATACTTTCTCCACCTCAAGTACTTTACATGCAACCCTTTCACAATAATTCGCAACAGCAAACCATCTCTGCTGATAAGATAAAAATCGTATCATTTCAATGTTCCACTGATCACTCGCTGGTGATAGTTTCAGAACGTCACATAAATCACGTAGGAAGACGTTGTGTCTTGGTTTATTCTGTTTTTTAAGACGGGTCGAAAGCATTTCATACCGGCCTAGGTCAGCAAGACCTGTTTTCGCTCGATTGGTTGTCTTTTCTAAGTCTTCCTTGGTTGTACAGTCTTGAGCTTGCAATGCTAGTTTGGCAACATCAATGGAGCCTTCAAAAGCATCCGATACTGTTTGGTTGATAATACTCATTGATTAGTCATAGCAGGTCATGACCAACGAAGAGTTGGCAAATTTCACATACATACGAAAGTCAAAAAACATACCTCCCTCAACTATGCCTTGTCGTAACAAGGAATATCCCAACAAACAAAGCGCTCTTGCACGCACCAAAGCCCCCTCTTCCTGCTCAACCTTCCCACCAGAATTCAACAGTCCCTTACAAGAACTAATCCTCTCACATTCCAAAGCCATACGTGCATCATGTGCAACAGCTCCATAAATACCTCCATGACTGCCACCATCATTCTTTTCACTTTTTATGCTACGTACACTACCCCCACCATTCGTAATACTCTTGACACTACGATCACTCTTGGAAACATCTAAATTATCACCGGTACCAAACGCCCCAAACACCTCGGTCTGCTCCGCCAATCTCCATAAACTTACACTCCGTCCAACATACCAAGACCCCAATCGTCGTTCTATCCGTTCTTCCGTACCCCCCTCTACCGGATTGCCATGTTCACCGGCATACATGGCCAGTACTTGAGTGTATAACAATACGGATAGTATGTAGTTACCCTTGCCATAATTTATCAAAGCTTCCGACACCAAAGACTCGCAATTCTTACCCCGTTCCGAAGATAGGGTACCGTTGCTTTTATTGGAAAGAAGAGAGCGCGAGGAATGACCGGACGTTGTTGTCGTGAAACTGCCCGAGGTTGTCAGCTTTCTACGTTGTTCGGAGGAGGGACGCCGTAACAGCGATGTATCGGATGAGTTCAAATCTTGAGGTGTGGCGAATTTCTTACCACCTTTGTTGGATAGTAAATGGTTGTCGCTGCTACCGCGAGTGAGGAATGACGAAGAGTTATTGGATTGGGATAAGTTTTCGGGAATGGAATCTAGATTGTTACCAGTCTTGCTACGTCGATTTGATGTGTTGTTGGATGACAACGACGGGGGAGCGGAGGCCGCGGACTTGTTGGACCGGACGGAGGAAGAGGATTTGTGCGAGCGGGCCGATTTCGAGGAGCGTTGGGAGGTGTGAGATACCTGAGAGGTGCGGGAGGAGGTGGATCGATGAGAGCGCGAGGAGGCTACCGAGCTCGACATGATGCTTGACGAATCTGAATCTGAATCGACTAGAACTGAAACTGCTGCCCCGCCTTCTGAATAAAAGTGAAAGCTTTTGGCGTTGAATGTATGGCGGCGCGCCTTGCTGCTACTAGCTTTTGTTGGGCTGTTTTCGGAATAATAATGTAAGCTAGACTTGAACGTGTGAGGATGGTCGCGTCCACTGCTGTTGTTGCTGATGTTGCTGATGATGCCCTCCCGACCCTTTGATATCACTGTCAGAGACATCAACACCGTGAAGAGTGAGTAATAAAAGATCAAAGATAAGCTTGAGGCTCTGTACAAATTGATGACCATAAACTTACCGCTCCGTTTGCCAGTTTCAATTGCTATCTGCCGCTTTGATGCCGTGTATCAACGTTTCGTCCTATCCGCGAACCCGCGAACCCCAAATACAAATCTTGCCCCAAACTACAGAACAGCCCTCTCTAAATAAAGCTATCTCTCTACAGTTAGTAGATAGGTCATCGTTTTATGGTAAAGTTTGGGCTTACATATGTAAAAAATCGGACCAATTATCATCTATGACACAGTATCGGTACCACCATAAGAATTGACGAATCACCCTCTGGGATTGATAGGTACCTACTGTCTTGGTGTCGTAGATTTTGTAGGGGTGCCTGATTTCATCAACAGTATCTATTCTCAGCGGACAGTACATATTCATCAACCCATTATTGCCGTGGACGAAGTATAATCTCCTGCTGTTTCTTGGCTAAACCTAAACCATGACATAGCTCTAATGCTCTTTAAACTTATTTTCTTCTCAAATAACTCAGAGTAGATCCATAGATTTAGATCTACACCTACCACCTGTGTGAAACAAGGATTGACCTTTAGTTAGTGATTGCTTCAATGAGGAAAATAACTAAACTTTCAATATTTGATCTGGACTCTGTGAAACTAATCAATTGTTACAAGCCTAAAACCATTTAAGAGAATACCTACGAAATAAATGAATACGCGTAATCAATGCTAATTACATGTAATTATCCTTATGGAAGGAATACATGTAAATAGGAGTGATTACGTGTATTCACTTATTTTTACCCCCAAAATTCACGTATGTACTAGTGCAAGACCTACCTTTCATTTTCAAAAACATCAGGTAACTACTACATACATCAGACACACCACCATCATCCACTCCATCCCTCGCCGCGACACAAGCACTGGCGAGAGCAAAACCAAAACAAACTTTGAATGGGACCGTTGGTTGTCGGTAGGTTGTCGGTAGGTTGTTCAGGGGGCCCAGCACCAACAGCTGCCGACAATCAGCGGAATGCAGCGGGCTGGCTCCCTCCCAGTGAGTTCAGCGTCGAAAGACAAAAAGGTAAATCTAAGATGAAGTGAATTACACATTACACATAATTCGCGGAAAATGAACGTAACGTTTTCCGTATTTCGGCACACCTTTACACGGCGGCTGAAATTTCAGTGGACAGCAAGGGTGCGTACCGAAATCTCCGCCTAGCTGGCCAGAGACTCCCATTACCGCCGTGTAAAGGGGTGATCTTGGCGTCAGGGGTGAATACACGTATTCGTGCGTGATTAGATATGTGTATTAATTTATTTCACGAGTTTTGTGTGACATACCCTAGAAGCAGCCTTTTGTACCTGAGCAAAATTTGAGCCGGATGGGTGGGTACGGGTATCACCCGAGCTCACCGTTGTGCTCGAGTGGGTGCTCGGGTATTACCGGAGCACCTGAGCCCCTTTGTTCGGGTATCAGGTGCTCGGGTATGAGTATTGATAAAAACCCAGTGTAATCATACCCGAATTATGTCATATTATTGGGTATTTTGTCAAAGATTCCGCCTAAAAATTTTCGAGCTAGAATATTGTGTAGGTGAAATATTCTTATTACAGTATTTTACCCCTGGATTGTTTACCTGAAAATACCCGGATGTGATACCCCGGAGCATTTGTTCGGGTATCAAGTACGGGCATGAGTACTCACATCAGGTGATTATGTCTGTGACTTAAGATTTAGATTTTCAATGGATCTAAACTCTCCTGGTACTATTCCTCTGTTGAATCAAGATCCATGCATGAAAATATTTTTTTGCGCCAGAAATGGTACTCATTAAACCTAACATGAACATTAACCCATATGCCACTTTTGGACAATCTTATGGTCATTTCTAATTCGGTCAATTTTATGATTTTTTTCATTCCAACCTCGCACGTTTCAGTTTTAACTGGAAACGTGCGAATGAAAAAAATCGAAAAATCGACGAAGTTAAAAATAAAACAAATCTAGTGTCATTATATGGTATGGTGAGAAAGTCTCTCATTTAAAAAATCACCTGATGTGTCGAGCCCTTGAAGTCTCAGGTGTTGTCTGGTGTCAGGTGCTCGGGTATTACTCATACCTACTCATACCGAGCTGTGTTTTGCTCGGGTGTATCGAGTTCTGTATGGTTAGTACTCGAGGTGGCTCGGGCACCAACAACCAACACCATACAAAAGCCTGGCTAGAAGTGGACAATGCTACACCAGGCTACCTACACCTACCCACGCTGAGGATTTTAATTCAGTCATTGGAAAGGTATATTATGATTTGTAAAGTAAGTAATATAGAGCGTTGAAATCTTACCTTTGTGATTCTCGAAAAAGATTCGGAAGGGAAGTAGCATTTCTGTTAGACAAACAGTTGTTAGTTCACCTCCACATCATAAGCATGAGTGACGAAGACGCCTCCCTTCCTGAAACAGACCAATCCAATGATCCCGCCCTCTGGATTTGTACCATATGCTCCTTCGCCATCGTTGCGGGAGTCTCTCTCTCCTACAAATTCATCGAGCCCAGCAGTCATTATATGGACGTCAAGAATCATGTCATTTGTAAGTTTTATATGCAGCATATTTGCTCTCTATCTAATCAACGCCTCAAGAAATTTTATTGAATCTCTATAGATTTTGGAGTTGCTTTCATATCAGTAGTTTTCCTACCGACGAGTGTTGCATCCTACATCTTCACTGAATTAAGTGTCTCGTTGGTTGGATGCGTGTATCCAATTTATCGTGCAACCAAAGCAGTTTGTACACCAGGAGAAGACGATGATAAAGAGTGGCTACAGTATTGGATGTTAGGAGGGGTGATATTCATGCTCACAACTTGGGTAGATGATGTTATTGATGCTGAAAAGGCTAATGATGTATGGCTGGGCAGTGCGCTCTTTCTCTTTGTGTGGCTTTACTTCCCTTTAACACAAGGATCCCGGTTGGTGTATGAAAAATTCACGGATCCTGTATTAGGACCACATTTGGTGAGTAGAATTTTGGTTATTTGCGTTGCGCATTATTTTGGTTGATCCATTCCAACGCGATTTCACAAATTCTTTTAACTTCAGAAACCGCTTCATGCGCAAATGAACAATTTTATATTGGCAGCGTATCAAATGTTGGCGAATGCTACACATTTGTATGCTGTATGGATTATCTTCATGTTTTTACCAGCAGGATTCAAAAGGGTTGTAGCGATTGCTGTTGGGACTATTTATCCATTTGTCAGTTCTGTGACGGCTGCTGCTACTGAAGATGTAGAGGATGATACGGTAAGATGCATTGTGTTTCAATAGAGGCTTATTTCTTCTATCTCTCCACGTAACTTGCTGCTCTTCTAGTACTGGCTCACATATTGGGCAGTATACGGATGTCTATTCGTCATTATGGATTTTTCTGAGAAGATTCTTGGAAAAATTCCTGGATTTTATACATTAATTATTTTCAGTACTGTCTATCTTATGCTGCCCATGTTCCGGGGTGCAGATAAGGTATTCCGTAAGGTATTGGTGCCTCTTGCTGGCCTTCAGGAGGTAAGTGTGCTATTATTCCATTATGTAATTTAATCACTGAATTCATTCCTCAATTACACGACTAATTATCCGTTGCAGTTACTATTTCTTCGTGACTCTATTGTAATCAAGAAGCAAATGCTCAAAGATTTAGACCCAGAACGAGCAGCACTGGTCAGTAAATCCATTGCAAAGTTTTTTCACGCTGAAGATGGCGAAACTGCAACGGATCCAGTGGAGCTTCAGAATCAAATGATGTCATCCTGGTCTTCCTTGAAAATGCCGACGTTCAAAATGCCATTTGGCAAATCGGAGGAGAAAGCAAACGAGGCTACACCACTTGTTTGATGTTTCATCTTTGAATTTAAATGAACTCTAATTTGTTTGATTCGCTTTTGGGTTGCTTATCAAACATCTCTGTATTCATGGTAGTTGTACAGAAAACTTCATGTAATGTTAGAACTTCTTAAATGTTAAATGATTGCTTTTAAACTGGACAAGCACAACCCAGAATATCTTTGTCACAGCTTACAGCACATGAAACCAATCAATTGATCCTGACTCCATCATTGATTGAGACAAATTCAACAATTAGCTAGCAAGCTTAAGCAATGCCAAATCTACACACAAAAAGCTAATAAACAAACAGCTAAAAAGCAGAGAGAAACTCACTACCTACCATACATCTAGAGAGAAAAAATAATTTCTCAAACAGGCTAATCATCACAAGGTATTATTCTCTACAGAAGTGTGATTTTAGTACTAATTCCTCCCTACAAAGAGGAGAACCGTACTAAAGCATCATCAATCACCAATGCAACATCACCCTACCTAATGCATAAATTCCAACAATCAATCACTTTTGCAGTGGCGACCGCAAACAACCCTATGCAGCACCGCTTCTGGAATCTGCAATGTCACTGTTCATAACACCCACTAAGTCGTATGTTGGTTTACCCACCAATAGACGAGCCCATTCTCATGCCTCACCTAACACCATCACACATAACCAAATTGATTAAATTGAGCACGGAAATGGTAATCACTGCAGTCAACAATGAACAAACGAAGAAGACTATGCTAAGGGGGAATTCAAACACAGCATTTGGATACTGCACATCAACACAAAATACGAGTTAAGAAATTTTCATTGGTGCAGCTGAGTCCATAGATTACAATAAAAAATGGTCTCAATAGCTACTAGCTTAAAATTGTGAACATTATAACTGTGAACTCACTCACATTGCTTATCAGATAGAATTGATTCTACGGCTGCAGAGCAAAGCTGATCAACAAAGCTCCTCCTTGGGAGAGATGATCCGGTAAATCTGAATACAATCAATAATAAATCTTGCTGATATCCGAAGTGAATACCTGCAGGGACTGCAATCTGGGTAGTCCGTTTTTATGACGCAATGTAGTTTTTATTGGTTCTGTCCAACAATGAGGACAATTTAACTGTTAAAATCTTTGTTCTCTCCCCCCCCCAACATACCAGAAATGAAGGAACAAGCAATTAGGGCAAGTGAAACGACTAGGTATGGTAAATAGTTTTTCTGTGTGTTAGCCGTTAAATTGGAATTGGAAATACCTTTAAAGTAGAAATTAATTATCTAGTAAACCAGTTTATTTATTTTAGAGAACCAGTCTGGTTTCCAGTGATTGAAAAAAATCCGTTTGACTGAAAATTACTTGCTTCGCTTTTTTCCCACTGTGAGGTCAGCGAAAACTGAAAATCGAGCCACACCGCCGTCGCGGTTGATCTTGCCTCGGCACAATACCACTTCTTGAGAAAAGGTTTTGGTTTGACATGAAATGGCTTCATTTATGATGAACCAAATGTTCTTATTGAGGAGGAGTGTGGTTGGCAGAGTTGAGTTCTGCAGTCTGAGGGAAATTTAGTTTATTACTTTTCTTTTGGGGTTCTCTAACCTTCACTGTCTATCTCGTGGACCTAACTACTATGACATACGAAAATGAATGAATGCGTCGAAGGTCAAACTTCTTGCTTTGACTTCTTAGAACTTTGCACGCATAAAAGGAGTTGACCACGATGCTTAGAATGCATATTGCCCCACCAGTGATGACGACTGTTGTGGCGGTGTGAGAAGAAAGACTGACATATCATTGACGGCTAGAACAGAGGCAATCGAGTTACGACTGGCCATTATTGAAGCATTGGACAAATTGGAGGCATTGGCATCAGAAAAATAGATTCTTCTACTGTTCAACCATGTTGCGGAGATTGTAAAAGAAGAAAGAAGCGGATGTATACGCAGTGAATTGCGATAAGCTAGAAGAAGGTTATCTTGTTCTCTGTCTGGGTTAAAGGTTTGTTTCCTTAACTACCTATATAGCTTATGTAATTGAACAATAGAAAGAAAGAGCTCGACAAGAGCTCTCTATCAATATACAGATGTTCATAAGACCTTAAAAATGACATCGTCCGTGTTCTAGCTGGGGTGTCAGGTTGTGTATTTAGCTGTCTTAAATTGTTCTTATTTTAATTCACAAATGAAAATGAGGCCAGCTCATCACTCATCACAACTCAGCCAATACTAAGCCAATTTTCGCGATTCTAGAAGGTCAGAAGCTCAGTTCTTAGGAGCAATGACTCCTGCTCCTTCTCCTGGAGATGTCTGCAAAGTTTGAAGGCATTGGTCTTGTTGTGTCGACTGCCAGTCGTACGGTCTACCTGGCGCATGACTGTCCACGTCTGCCGGTGCCAGTCACAGTTGTCTGATTCTGATTTGTCACGCCTGATGGCGACTGGCACACAACTGCCGCCTGTCCTCACTTAAGTACTTTGTTGCGCGAGGGGTCACAGTTCAATAGTAATAGCTTTAGTAGGCAATAACGACTAAATGTTAACAGTCGTCAGGCAGTCGCCAGGGGATTGAGACGGCTGACTGGCAAGCGCCTGCCAGTCGTACCGTATGCCTGACGACTGGCCGCGCCTACATGTGCAGTCACAAAATGAGGCGACTTTGCTACTGGCGGCGACTGGCTCGCGACTGGCATTCCTGCTCTCAGGTCTCAGGCTGTCTCAGGCTGTCTCAGGTCTCAGGGGTCTCATGACTCATGACTCATGACCAATGACTCATGCATGACTCATGACTCATGACACTGGCGCGCGCCAAAAAAACAACGCAAAATAACGCGCGCAAGACGCAAGCCTAAAATAAGCCATTCAATCTGCCATTCCACCATCACACCCACACCATGAACTATTCTTTCAACAACATTGGACCCTCGTCCGTTCCCGTCCATCCAGTCCCCGCAGCCGCCGCAGCTGCTCCACCGAGCTCGAACGCGTCATCAGCTGCTTTCCATCCTTATGGAGCTCTTGCTCCATCCAAC
The DNA here is from genome assembly GCA_036939855.1 of Cyclotella choctawhatcheeana. NCBI lineage: Eukaryota > Bacillariophyta > Thalassiosirophyceae > Thalassiosirales > Thalassiosiraceae > Cyclotella > Cyclotella choctawhatcheeana. The sequence continues at coordinate 19,165 of JALLPH010000006.1, forward strand.
CAACAGAGCTCCCATCTCGCCACCGGCGCATTGGCATTTGTACCTCCCTACCCTGCTGGCTGCTGCCAGTGTCTCTTATTCCTATGAAGACGAAGACGATGATAACTTGATGCCCTGGGAACGTGACGGCTGGGTGCCTCTTGAGAAGAGTGGCAAACAAAAGACCCCAAACAAAATTCGTGGAGAACTACAACGCTATATTGATTCCTGCAAGGCTGGTAAGAATCATAGATTGTCTTGTTCATCGAGGTGGAATTTCTATGAGATCTTTAACATTAGGAATCTAATATTCTCGAGTAGATGGGACTATGACGCAGACTCAAATCATTGAGTTGATGAAAGTCAACAACAACTCCTTCCGTAGGTTCATGAACCCCAAAACATACAAAAACCAGTGGAGTGCAACTGAGTAAGTGACTTTTTTTACCCTCGTTGCGCTCTTAATTATTCTTCACGCGAATCACTGGAACTTACAAATAAATCATTTTAGTAATGGCACGTACTGGGCAGCAGCTCGTTTGCTGGAACAGGTCAAGTATGACAAAGAACAGGCCAAGAAGCTTGGCAAGAAGTCTGGAACTAAGCGTAAATCTGACACCTCAGAGAATGGCGGGGATAAAAAGATGAAGGCATCATCCAATGCACAACCAGTTGCTACTACTACCACCACAAAGACTAAAGCTCAGCTTGAATCAGAGGCAATGCAACTAATCCAGCGCATTCTTGATGTGGAAGGAGTGCCCTCCAACATTGTTTACGATTCTTGTCCTCAACTAGTGAAAAAGATTAAGGATTTTCTTGCACGCCCTGGCATGACAAAAAAGGCGTTCTGTACCGCTCTTGATAATCTCAATAACAACTCGCTCGGCAAGTTCCTCGCCGGAAAAGGACAAGATCAATGCGGTAATGTTACCTATCGTGCTGGTTACGTCTTCTTTGAGAAGCTCAGAATCTTGGAAGGCAAACCCAAGTCTGCTGCTAGGCGCAAGAATGAGACAGAGCATCCTGAGGGCTTTTCTCTCGTGAAGGCTCGGGCATGCAAGTGGGTCTTCGGAGCTTGGTGAAGGTGATGTTCTCGAATAATCCAACCTAGCATACCTACTCAGATTGTGATTTTGTGATCTGGCCGATCAATCATATGATTGGGACCCTAAGACGATAGTTCTACCCCCATAAATTGCTTTATTTTATTCTATCAATGCAATGCATTCTGTACTTGAAGTAGTATTGACTAGTAAATCATATAACTATCACTACATCATTGTCAATTCCTACTTATCAACGACCATCTACAAGGTCACATTTCCCATCTCCATCCAAATAACGTCATGTCAGACAAATCCTTGGGTCATCTATCAGAAACCATGTCTCAAGATGGAATACTCTATGCAATCATCTGTGAGTACAACATTCAACGCATCGAGCTTACGCTTAAATCCACTCTTCGAATTCAGAGTGTGAACATAGCTGACAGCTTCTTCCCCATCACAGCTGTATTTGACATAAGAAATGAGGCCAAGAGTCTGATCGGATCCAAATGGAATCACATGAATAGGATCCTTCCGCCTATCTTTGTCAAAGATTATTTTATATTCAACCAATAATTCAATTGTAGCATGGTCAATACCACATGCATCCAAAAATTGGTGCGGTGTTAAAGAACTCACTGCTTTGTGATCTCGACAGGTATATCTTCCTGTACAGTTCGGAATCATTTTCCATCGGAATGCATTGTAGATTGCAATGAATATTGAGTCATGTATAATTTCTTCAATATGACCTTTGGAGCCTCCAATCTTGAGCTCCAGCATATTCAATTGTTACTCTTCAAGCAACATTCATTAATTCGCTGCTGCGATTTTTTGGACTGACGAGGTCGACGGTATTTATAGAACTAAAAGGCAACAAGAAAACGTGTTATTGCATCTCATATTATTTAAAAATATGAATATAAAGCCAAATGAATGATTGCGCAATCTCAGCTAAATTCAACACAACTAGGACCCAATGTCCAATCAAGCACTGCACACAAAGATATTGAACTTCCAAACCACTCAAAAGTAAAACGCAATTGACCAGACTAGTTTCGAGCACGTAGCTCTGAAAGAGACAGCCTCACACGCATTCGGGGGTCGATCTCTTTTTATATAATGTCAGTCAAACGTCCCACCTCAATTCTAGGTTGATCACCATGTTTCATTGAATTACAAGTGATTGAAAGTGCCAATAAGTGTACAGTAAGTACTTGAAACTTGTACCCCTTTCCACGATGAAACACTCGCCACCAAATGAATTAAATACTGGTTCAGACATTTCCCCCCAAAGGGAAAAACACCAAATACTAGTATCTTCGGTTCCAGTCACCGGGAAATTTGCAAGTCTTCAACTGTACAACAAACTCCCAAGGGAGAGAAGTAGAGGCACAGACAATTGCATTACAATAACATGGTTAGGGTTAGCACCATCCACCAAAACTCCGGATAAAACAGTCCAAGGACTTAGGTTTCAAACTCCAGAGGGTGAACAAGAGAGGGTGATTTCCGATTGTTTCAAAGGGGGGAGGTACAATGTGTTGAGGGAGAAAAAAACACTCCTTCTAATTCATCATCGATTGCTATTACACATTACACAACATCATCTTTCGTTCCCAATACTTTTCTTCAAAACAAGCTTATTGGCAGACGTACCATTACCATACACAGTTAAAAAGCCTTGACTTGCTTTAAACTTGCCTGAACTCCCTTTTTACTGCCACATCACATTATTATTTACATACCGTTATGCGGCTAGGTGATGATTGGGGTTGCGGATGAATAAAATGCAACGCTGCCACTGCTAAGGTACATACGAGAGCAACGACATACCTACCATACCATACAAAAGAGATGAAAGAAACAACGCGCCTTTCTCAATCACATATCTTTTACCTTTTGATACCTAGAAACTAACCTTCAGTAGCAAAGAGGTTTTACGCATCTGACAGGCAGAAATTTCAGTTGAAGAGAATTGAGGATTTTCCTGTGATCGAGTTCAGCTGGCGGCTGGCGGGCGGGCGGGCCCAATGCCCAATCCGCAATCCGCAACACATCAATCGCATTGGATGGTAAAAGTTTGATAACTCACCTGATGATGAGATCTGGATGATGGTTTCTGGCAGTGTACCTACTAGACATTCAGAGTCTTTTATAGATGCCTCCGGTCCATTGTTGGTGTTACATGAAGATGACCGTGCACGGTCCCAACACTTACTACCTTCACCAGTAGGAGAAGCAAATGAAATAATGGCAGATAAGACGCCGGGCATCAATGCGGAAATAGAGAGTGTCTCTTCCGTTGGTATCATGTTAGAAAGCACTGCAATGGATCGCACGTCAGAAAGTAACGGATCATCATTTGAAGAAGGTACACATAAAAATTTTATTTCGTCTACAACAAAATCGAATGACTCCACTTCAATCCGAACAGAGCAGACACTGCAGAAATCCCCATTTGCAGCAGTTGCTGTTGACTTAAAACCAACTTGTAATACGACATCAAAAAACAATGCAGATGGAGTGCAAATGATGTATGATTCAGTTATATCGCTCCCTGCAAATGAGAACAATACTAATATCAATCCAAGCGATGATTCAACAAATAAATTCCAACCTATTCAATTATACAGCGATGATGGGGTCTCGGTCTCGCCCGTTGGCAGTTCCCACCATTCCTTTCATCAACCTCAGGCAAATCTCAGCCACAGTAATCTATCGAATGAAATGCGATACTCACCCGATCCATTGTCTCATGTTAGTGCCGCACACGAGATATTAAATAGCTTTATTGCCTTGAATCCGACCCCGGATAGACTTGATACTTCTTCTCCTAGAGACAATGAACGTAATACAGCTTCACCAATTATGGGGGGAGACGGCGCTCCGTTGCTTACGTTGGAGGAGAGGATAGATGATGATCAAAGACCTTCCAGTGTCACCTCTAATAGTTCACGTCCACTCAGCAGTGAATTTGTAAGGAAACCATCTCAACATGCTATGCCCACGATGAACTCCAGTGACTCGGAGAATCTTAACACCAATGCAAGTGAAAACAGCATGTCGTCCTCTACCAAAAAAAGTTGCTCGTCCACCAACAATTCACTCACGGGATCTTATGATAAAAAGAAACTTAATGAGAGATTGCGACAACGATTAGCAGAACGTAATCAAAGGACTAGAGAGAGGTCAAGTTCCGGTAAAATGATAGTAAATACTCAACCTGAATCGCATCAAAAGACCCACGAACGCTCAGGCTCTGATAGTCAATATCTTGCCAACAAAGCTGCGTTCGATGCATTTGTGGCTAAATATGGGATCAGTCCTACAGGGAATGCCTTCCCAGACACTGTAAGCTTTGACGAGGACAACCAAAACGAAACTCTATTTAGCCGACGCAGTTTCCGCAAGAGTTCCTCCGAGGCTGGGACGACACCTACTCATGTAGCACCACGGCCTACTTTAAGGCAAGTTCCACCGCCTCATGGTATAGGCATTTTACAGCCGGACGGAGTAGTATTTGATGATACCCTACTCTTACGATTGGCAAGACAAACAAGAACTACTTCTGAAGTGGGGAGTAACACAGAACAAAGATATAATTCAGTGAAGATTCATGTTTATGACCTATTACAGAAGGATTCCTTGGTCGAGATGCCATATTTTAATTGCAACTTCCCGATTGGACAATGTTTTAAGGTGATAAATAATGCAGCTAACTGCCTTGGGACGGGGGTGTATCACGTTGGTGTTGAGGTAAAGATCTGACTGTCTCTTTTGTTTGGTGCAGTACATAACCAACGATCTAACATTTATTTCTACTATTTAGGTCAATGGTATTGAATATGCTTTCGGAGCAAATAACATCCTTGGCATGACAGGAATCTTTACTTGCCCCCCAAAACAATCACCTGGATATGAATATCGTGAATCTCTAGACTTTGGTGACGTAAGCACCACAAGGAGCACATGGATACGTATCCCCAAAGAAAATGCCCTGGGAAGATCAATTAGTAATGCCTTAGCGGCCATTAATGAGGTAGAACTCAACAAGCATCGTAACACAACCAGCACTCTAGCTACATCTGAATATATATTTCGACAGATCGAATCATTTGCAGATGGTAATGGATTGATTCATTCTATGGCTAAGGAGTATATGGGTACAGATTATGACTTGCTTCGGAAGAACTGCTGCACATTTGCACACGACGTGTGTATTCGTCTGGGTGTAAAAAAGGAGGATATACCGAGCTGGTTTCATAACGCTGCCAAGGCTGGGGCGGATGCCGAAGATGCAATTGCGAGTGCAGAGCAGACTGTGAAGAATATGTTTGACTGTGCAGATATTGAGGGAGGTCCGTCAGATTTGATGGAAGGGTACAATCATGGATTTGAAGTCATTGCTGATGTAAGTGGCTCGTCAAAGTTAAAGGTGGTGGAATCACTACCGGTGTATAGGTATGTGAATGGTAGGCAACCTTTACTAGAGGAAAACACGAATTCGTTGGACGGATTGGTGTAGAATTTGTGGAAAAATATATACTAAGAGATGCATGGATTTGTGTTGAAGTAGATGAGTCTGTAGACGCTGTGTGCTCCGAATAGTTTATTTGGTTGTAAAACACTATGTGTTGCCTTTAACATATATTGTATGTTGGTTAGTCTATCTCAAATTGTACTTCATCGCCCTATGCACCTTGTTATTGTTACCTTCATCTGATTCTGTCCCCTCAAAATGAACATCAATCTCAATGTCCAAATCTCTCTCATTATTTGTATTTGGCCTACATGTGATCTTCCCTGTAATATTGTCACCCTCCTGAACATACACGACATCTCTCATATAAAATATTGTTTGCTTCCAATGCGTGTAAGTCGATTTTGGGGATGTCGAAAAGCCTAACGGTTTGTCTATTTGTGTAAAGGCACATTCAAAGTATGAAACAAATGCATGTATATTGTCATTTCGATGGGGCTTCAGTTTGAATGGCGAACTGAAGGATAGGTCTTCTACTTTGCATTTTCTAATATCAATACTTAGGATTGGCACTGCATCTGTGACAATCGTCTACAATGGCATAGGTGTCATAATTAGAACGAAAATTGTAAGCACTATGTTGTCACCAGACCATCTTACCCTTGGATCTACAACATCAACAACAGGCTCTGTAATAGCAATTTCACCCAAAACACTCATATCAAATCCATAGACATTATCCCAGAAATCTATACGTTCTTTCTTCATCAGCTCATCCTCCACACCACAAATGTACAGCACTGCTTTATCCGGAAATACAACACCATCTTCTTTAAGCCATTTATCTCTGGCATACAATACAGTGTTGAGCATGGATTCATAGAGTAAAAAGTATCCCATCCATTCTGAGATGATTATATCCACAGATGTCACAGGTAATTCCACGTCTTCCATCTTGGCCTTGATGAGGGTAATTTTATCAGCAAATCCATTGGCTTTTATGATTTTAATGGACTGGTCAATGATTGAAGAGCAATCAACTGCATAGACGTGCGAAGCTCCAGCCTGTACGGCGAACATAGAGAGAATTCCAGTACCACAACCTACATCTAAGACGATCTTGTCTTGGAACACATGTTTATTGTTCAACATGGCCATCTGATAGGTCCGTGATCGGACTTCATCTTTTAACATTTCTTCGTGGATGCCATGGTGGGAGTAAGAATCGAAGTAGTAATCTTTAGAGGTGCGGTTTTCTCCTTGCGGCTTTTTGGTTGGGGTGCCGCCATTTGTTTTGTCGTTATGTTGTGAAATTTCCGACATGGTGATTTTGATGCTTTTTGATGTATGGTAGCTTACTTCTTACTTCTTACTTTTGTGTGGGGTCCCTTTCAGTTTAGGTAGCAAAAGGATGCATCCCACCAAATGTTAGCGAGATTACTACCTACTACAGGTAGCTCTTTGCCAACAGATGATATGCCGACATTATTTGGCATCATCACATTAATCATTACCATGCTACGTAAACGACATCGCATTCGACGAAGTGCCGGTTTTCTAGCAAGTGTTCTTGCTGAGAATCGCTGCATGGCATGGAGTAGTCAGTGCTCTGCATCATGCCATTCAATACTGCAACAATCTTCATTGGGCACTCAATCATATACAATATTTCAATTCCAACTGGCTGCTAACACAAATAATGATGAGGACGAACGTAACGATTTGCAATCTGAAAATGATGTAGAAACAAATCAATCATCTGCACAACATCTCTCAAGCACCATCATAAATGAGGAAGAAATTTTTAGTGGCGGCATGCTTCTAGACCCAGAAACATATCTACAAGCCGATTCACTAATCCAACCAGATGGATCCCTTAATCTTGAAAATTATTTCAAGACATCTGAAATTAGCAATCCTCTATATCAATCAGCAGCAGCTCAACTTCTTTCTAATCCAAGTTATTCAGTTGTAGAGGATGAAGTTGGTCTTACTCCAAATGATTCTTCATCGCAAGAACAATTATCTGAAAATGAATTGCTACTACGAGCTATGAGAAACATAGAGAGCAATCCCCAGCGTATTGATCCTGAGAAATTACATCAACAGGTATTTCAAGAAGAACAAACTTACCTCCAACAAAGTACAGAATTTCGTAATTCGTTGACAACTCTTTACAACGACGGCACTGAGACTCCCATGGCCAAGTCTAGACGCGAGGCAATCGAAGCTTACAATGATCGGGTGTTGGAAAACCTTATGAAGGAAATTGACGAAATTGAAAAATTGGCACCTACAAAAGAAGAGGCTTTGCAGCAGGCCAAGACCGCATCGCCGATGAATGGACATATGTTTTGCAGTAAATGTGGATGCAAAGTTACACCTGATGTAATTGAGAGGTTTCAACAAATGAAAGAAGCCGCTAAAAGAAATGAAGACATTAACAACAAACAACAAATTCAAAAGGTAGAAATGTTATGCGATGCATGTTACGGGGTCAAATTTCGTTCTTTAGATGAGGCCAAGACACGACTTGGCGTTGGTAATTACAAAGATGCGGCATCAGCAGCAATGTATTACAGCAACAAGAAAGCAAAAACACGCAGAGAAAATAATTCACAAGATAAAAGAAAGGGACGCGTGGATACTGAATCTATGTTTCAAATGCCACAAGATTCGCGTTTGTTTAGAGATATTAATTCAGAAACAGCTGCACCTCAGCTGGGAGAACCAATGGTTCGTCCTGATGTCGGCCAAGTCCACGTACAATCGGTTAAGCCCCGACCTCGTGAGCTGGGTAGTAGAGAGTTGACTAGACGAATGCAACAACGAAAATATGACTTGAACTCTAAGATAGTTAAAGAACAAACTGCATCTGATCACATCAAACCACCTTTGAATCAAGGAGCGACACCTAATGACTCTGAAATGGACAAAGAGTGGACTCAGGTGATAGACCCAAAAAGTCAACGAAAGTTCTATTGGAACAAATCTTCTGGTGAAATGAGAAAAAGTCATCCTGAATAAAAATCTTACTTCCCGCACGCAATTAGTGCAGGTCTAAGTGTGTTGTTATCTAAGACAAACATTAGGTACCTTTTCGCTTTCTGTCCCACTTAATAATGGATTTGTATTAGAAGCGCCCCAACAATGTCTATTTATGCCAATTAGACTCTCCAATTGTTCACCTGTGGAATTTGATGTGATATCCAGCTCAATCAAGGTGTGTGTGGGGTGTCTTTGTACGAATGTCCTGATGTTCTTGACATGGTTGCAGAAGAATGATGACATTTCAACTTCATTTCCACCTTTGCCTGAAGGGAGACCTGTTATATTGGCATTTTTCAATCTCAATGAAAACAATTCCCCCCTCTCTGTATCAGGCAATTCACTTTTCCAATGCGATAAACTACAGTTGTAGCAATAGAGCATATTGTCAAATATAGCCAAATGAAAATAGACCGAAGGAGTGAGAGAACCCAAAGCAAAGATTCTTGCTACAAATATACTGCAAGATAGGCCTACCTTCTAAACCAATCGCTCGTGTTACGAAACATGAGTAAAAACGTAGCATTTGGACTCTCGTTATGAATCTGTTCCAATAACTCAATTTGTGGAAAGAAGGAATCTTTATCCATCTGCATGAAGGCTTGAAAATTACCACATGATTCCAGAGGCTTCAAACCACTAGCAGCAGCATTTTTCATGCAGTCTGCACATAATCCCTTGCCTTTGCCGCATTCCCAATGTGACGAGGTGTGATTGCCACAACAAAAGTACTGAGGCAATATAACATAACAAGAGAGTGTGTTGTAATTGAGGATATCGTCAAACCTATCAAATGAAACGGATGTGTGCCCCAGATGATTATTTGCATAACTTACCTTGTGGAGGCTGGTACTTCCCATTTTAGGCATTCCTACATTGATGAATGTTCCGTGCAGGTGACCAGATACATGCATTGTGTTTTTCCTGGCTTGAAAACAAGAATCATGATGTGATGTTTCGTCGTCATGACGTGATGGGTTCCTGTGATATTCAAGGTTGTCCGTCGCCGTTTTCACTATGATCTTGTGTCGTTTGAAGACCTGAGCCATTAGTATTCCTATTGCCACCACAGTAAGCCGAAAGAGTGATCGCCGGGTGGTCGTCATGAACAAAACCTAACAAACTACTACATACTTACCAAAACAACGACAGCCTACCACTGCCACTGCCACACAGGCGGGGCCTGTTGGGGCTGGCGCTGGGGCGTTGATGAGCTAAATAGTGGCTAGTGGCAAGTAAGAGTGGGCAAAAAGGCAAAAAGCCACGAGGCTAAAAAAATGCTATGGGTTAAAATTCAAGTGCAAGATACTAGAAAATGCAACATGTACTCTTAATGCTCTAGCTCATTCAACGTAACTGCCATTAATCCATGTTTTAAGTCCATTTGAACCTACATGAAATCATCTTCAAACTCTTCAGCAGCAGTAGAATCAACAGTAGCATTCATTTCTGTATTACTCGTCATATTGGTCATAATGCGATCATACGATCTCTCCTCCTTCTCTCGTTTCCTTTCCAACTCCTGCAACTTCTTTGTCTTTTCTTCTGCTCGTCGTTTTGCTTTGAGTTCTGCTTGAATTTCAATGAGACGGTCTTGTTGCTCTTTGGCCAAGTCGGGGTATTTTTCTTCTTTCGTTTTGTTGAGTTGGTTAACTACAGAGTTGTTCTTGTCTACTTTGATTCGACGGACGTTTTCAGGACGATGGTAGCCTACCTGGCCGTCTACCATTGATGATGTCTATGTGTGTGGCGTTGTAAACGTGAACATGTTAAAGAATATGATTTTATGGCAAAGATGATCAAGCTGGTATTACTGTATCGAACCTTCTTGAGATTTTTCCATCGTGTATAAACAACATAGACGGATGATTTCTTGCAACCCTGGATGCTATTTGCCTTGACCAACTGTATTAGATAGATCAGGGTGAGAAATTTTATCTGGAATGAAACTATACTATTCACAAATCACATGAAGATAAAAATAGTACTTACGGACGAACAATCCAACAGACAATCTTCTGAAATATCATCCTAATAGCACTGTAAGAATGGTAAACTTCAAAACCTATGCGTTTGTTTGATCTGGATGACCACTCACCAGCGTCATCCCCGGTTTTAGACGCAGATAAACTGTGAAGCATATTCAAAACATTCAGTCAGCAAGCGGATTTGCAAATTACATATTTATGTAGGTGGATCATAGCTTCGTGAAGTAGCCTACTCACCGTGTGCTGAACTGAGATCATCTACATGAAACCTTGCATCCGATTGAAATCAACAATCAGGCCGAGCTGTGAGATCCTATTTTCTAAAGAAAAAATAGAGCTGTTACGCAAGACTTACCAGCAATCCTCCGGTAATCCATATTTGATGAGATCTTCGTTCTCGTACTTGTCCTTTCCCATGTAGATGGTGTAATTTCCGCATCGTGTGGTGAAATAAAAGACCATTGTTTGGTTGTGTGGGCGAGGGCGATATATTTATGATTTATGCGGACGAAGGTGTGTCTACCTTTAATCATCATGTGATTTACCTTATAAATTAGAGGTAATTTCACAAAATCCCACCCCATTACTACATACTCGCTCTTCCAATCCGCGGTAGTCATGACGTCCTCTCTTATGTCTCGCCTCAACGCTGCGACTGCAGATAATTCTTCAGCACAAGACAAGTCATCAGATGATACTCTTGTAACACGGTCCTCCTCTGAATCCAAAGCAGTGCCGACATCACTCATTCAGCAACTTTTAGAGGGTAACTCGTGCCCTAGCAGTTATGTTGCTCCGCCTCCATTCTTCATGTGTTCGGAATCAGAAGCACTAGATCGCCAAAGCTGCCTCGAATTGTCTCCATTCGAATACGGGGATATCCCCGTCGATTTGCAAAAGTCTGTAACGCCACATCGAGAGCCTGCCGATGCCACTTGGGATGCCAACGAAATACCACTGGATAGTCCAACTCCCAAAAAGTCATCGTTGGCTGCTGCACTGTCATCACCTCCCAAATCTTCTTACTACTCCAGACATGTCTCTAAACCTACACATTCTACTCCGAATAAACGAAATAGTATCAACAATCCCATTACTTCGCCAGTCACTCCAAATAATATTTCGAGACACGGAGATTCTATGACACCCAAAGCATCCACAGCTCAAAAAAAGGCAGCACGGGTACGTCCAACATTCCATCCACAGTTAGTTGTTAAAAAATATCGACGATCTGCTGCTGGAGGGGGGGTTCATGAACAACAAAACCTAAGGACACTGGACCAATTGAATGTGACCGTGAATTATCTAATGGATGTTTTTGCTCGACAATTACCTCTTGACGGAAAAGACAGACAATTAGAACCGTTTTCATTATGTGACACAGTTAACTTTATCGATGATAGATTACGTGCCGTTCAAAAAGATTTGGTCACTCTCGTTGGGAGCTTGGAGGACCCCTCGTGTAACACTGAAATATTGAACAATCCTCAAAGGGCAACCTTACGGAAAATGCAAGCCAAAATGGCGCGGTACAATATTATCACATTATATCTCTTGTCCAATATCCCAGCGGAAAAATATCAAGTCAAATTCGGTACTGTGGCATTACGGACATGCTTTACATCTTACATGAATCTCTCACAAAGTCTTCTCGACGAATACAAACATACGAAAGATTCCCTCTTTTTGAGAGAATTGGAAAGACAAGATGAAATCATGTCATGCATAGCTCTATTTCATATGTCGGCAGTAATACGGTCGGAAGAAAGTGCATTACCTCCTACATCATCTGCTTCGTCTTTAATGGAAGAGAGTGGGAGTGGATGGGGTGCACTCTTTTCAACTTTTACCAAATATACTGAAAAATGCCGTTCATCAGTTTATATGTATCCAAGGTGGAAATGGACTCTCGATTTGGCGGCTTCAGTTCAATCTGGAAATTATCAACGTTACTTTCGTTTGCTAGAATCTGGGCCAACAACTGACAAACCTCCCAGTATGACATTAGCCAACAATTATTTGGATGAAGCATCGGATAAGGCCCGCTTCTTAATACTCGCTAGGTGCTGTTGCTCTTCTTCATTGAATCTAATACGACTATCTGCATTGCGGCGATATAATCATTCATTTGGTAAAGGAGAGAAGGTACTTGCACATAATTTGGCGAACCTTTTGCAATTTACCGGTGATGCTTTGCTGCATGCAATTGAGTTTTGCCGTGATGCAGGTTTACCAATTGTAATGGATGAAACTGGAATTGAAAACAAATGTTACGTCACAATGAAATCATCACCTATCAACATTTCGACTGATATGTCCATAGTCAGAATGTGTAATCCTGGCAGGAGCAATGATCTATTTGTTTTTGGATCTTCGATTGGGGATGAATTCCAGGATGATCTAACAGTATTGACAAGTCAACTAAACATTGATAATTGGGAAGAGCGTGATAAAATTCCGTCAGATGGCGAGCCGCTTCAACGACAAAACCATGACATTTTGAGTTGTAGAAACGATTGTGACCACGTTTTGATACCGCCAAGCATTATGCTTAGCAAATTAATTTTATGAATATACCTTAGCATTGCGAGTATGAATAATATGAACTGGAGTATGTTACTGATCAACCACTCATCAGCCTTATTTTTGTTATGGATCTTAAGCACCATCTTTCGTATCATGTAGTTGATGGGTTGTATTAGAATCATGGTCATCTCTTTTTCCATTATCATATCCAATGGAGACACACGCAGCCACACAAACTGCCATGTCGTCTACATCTCCCAATTCTCTAACAATTCGTCCGGTGTGAAATGATAACCCACCGATCTCCACTTCAATAGGAAGGAGACGGCCATAAGGAAAAACTGTCGCAACTTCGTCAAGATTAACTTCCATCAGGTCATTTTTGGATCCACGCTTCGTCGGTACACCCAGCTTTAACGATATCAACATCTCCTCTCTACCTCCCGGTACAGCTTCAATTATACCGGGTATTGAATTGAATTCAATGGCATTCCGCACAGCTCGTAAAGCTGCTTTGGTAGCTCCATGTCCACTCCCGCCAGTTTCGTCATTGCCGTGTTGATCCACACCAAAACCCATTTGAACAAATAGCAAATTAGTCATTTGTGAATTTGGCTTTGGTAAACGTGCCCCGAGTCCTTTCGCCTTCCATTCCTCAGACCACGACTGTGTGCTTGCCATGGAAGATAAGTTCTTTGATGCTGAGCTGATATGATCATATCGTGAATGTGTAGCACGAACTAAGCGACGGCACAATAGGTGGCTTCTCATTTTTCATCTCTTATCTCTTATCATGTATCATGTAGCATTAGGAAAGAAAGTTTGTCTTACGAGGCGATTCAATTAGAGGGCGTGATCGATCGGGGTTGCTAGCTTTATGATTGATGCGCGAGAATTCGACCCTAAAGAAAAAAAACTCAGCCAACCTGACGCACCAAAGCTCAGCAAAGAACACACAACTAACAACAAAACAACAATCGCAACCATGAAGGAGTTCATTATCATCGTTACTCTGTGTTCGTTCTGGGTTTCTTCCATTGCATACCAAATAAGTAGTAATTCCCGAAGATCCACATTCTCTCGTCGGCAACTGCTGCAGGAAACAGCTGCCGCTGGTATCATTTTGCCGGTCGTAACACAAATTCCACGATGTGCATCCGCGAAAGGCTTTGACGATGAAATCAGTTTTATAAAATCAACGTCAGATACTTATCATTTGGTGTTGAAAAACAAGCAGGCATTCATATCGGAACTATCTGCGGAAGAATCTACATCAGCGCTTCCACCGCAAGTTCCCGCCATCGCCTTCCAAAAACTTAGCAAGGTAGCTCATGGTGTCGAGGGGAAAATAGAATCGGATGACTTCTCTTATTTGGCTGTAGAATATGCCGAGTTAGCAGGGGCAGCGAGAGATTATTTCAAACTAGCTAAACTGGGGCGTCTAGGAGAGAATGGTTCGCCAGAGGTTGCAATGGAGTATGCGCAGCAATGTGTCTCGAAACTGGAGGAGGCATCAGTTGTGCTGGATACGCTACTTGAGGCAGTTGAATAATTTGTTTTTGAGGTTTAAGAAGAATAGAAGGACACCTTTAGATACCTTGACATATCTGTAAGAAAGAGTCGATAGTTAGATAACAATCAGATACCATAACATATCATTCTCTAGAAACCGAGTTCTATTGACTTGTATTAATTGCCAAAAGGGCAAAAGAATCTGAAAGAATCATCTGCCAGACAATGGTTGGCAGTAAGTACATGATGTTGATGCCATCTCAGGACCACCCACACCAACTGGAACTAACTTTCCCGCCCAAGGCAACTTTTTTTTTACTTTAACTGTTGTGTAGTATGATCTACCTTTTCTCGTTAAAACAATAATTGTTGGATTAATCCCACCCAACTTCACATAGCATTTAAATCAAGTCAAATTTCAAGATTCTTGAAGCTGATCAAACCAAGTAGCTTTGATACACCAAAGTGGTCAACAATAGTGGCTGCATTATGCTCTTGTTCTTCTTTTGCGCTCATATTCTTTAATTCAAGACACCTCTTCTCCTTTTGAATCCCCTCCAGGCTTGCTAATTTCAATTTGCAACGATTTGATGTTGCAAGACAGCTGAGTGCTTCATTGCTTTGTAGCTTTTCCCATTCCTCAATAGATGGCAACGTCTTGCCATTCGTCTGTAGTAATTCATCCACTTTCTCCCAATCCAACTTGAAGTTGTAGCGTGAGGGTGTTGCAAAAACAGATAGATAGCAACGCCTACCTCGTCATTCTATTTCATTTCATCCACTTCCTGCCATGCCAACTTGATTTTGTCATATTGTCATAGTCTTTCATCTAACACATCAAATACAAATCCTTATTTGTTCAAACTCTCAATTCCTTCAGGAGTAAGAAGATCACACTTTTGAGTCAGTTTGATAATGTTTGTAGTCACAGCAAATCTGAAGGACAAGTAAACCAAGTTTAGTATGTTTAAATGGGAAACAACAGTGCCCGTTTTGTTGAGCAAAGAATTCAAGTTCGTACCCATTACAAAAAAAAAACAAGAATATGATTGTGAGAGAAAGATTTGTGTATATAACAATACTCTATTGTGAAACTTACACATCATGTTTCAAAAGGTACAAGTTTGCACTCTCCATCATATTATGACTCTCCTGGGTCCTGGCCTTCAAGACTGCTCTCTCAGCGTTGCGTGTGTACCAATCAAATAATTTCTTATAGTTGAAAAGTTCATTGTTGGTGTCCTTACAGCCTAATAGGTTTGCAACAGTATCATTGATCACTGTGTTGTAATCTTGTCTTCTTTCCTGTTATTGATTGTGATATATTTGAACCTCCACCCTTGTGGAAATGACCATGTGCGTAATCTTCAGAATCTGTATTGCATACAAATCCGTATCCTCTGGTAGGTCAAATATTAACCTTGCATTAGTTGAGACAAGTCAAATTGGCAATCCCTCAGTGCCAGACTGTTGATGATGCAGTTTCACGACCATCATCAAAAAAGTGCATTATGGAGGTAGACTCTTACAAAAGTCGTTTCTAAACGTCCCGTAGTAAGTAGTCTGAAAGCCGAGTCTAAATCCAAACAATGAAAATGAGCCTAATGAAAAAAAGGTAAGTTAGCTTTCATGTTTTTGTTGATATACACAATTATTTGACTTACCTTTTCATTTGTGTACTTTTCACCGGTCTACATGAGGCAACTACATGCAAGTGGGACCAAGTATTGAATATTGAATGGATGAATCAAACTCATCAGCTGATGGACTGTCTTTTCTTTGCCATACTTATCAGCTACACCCCTCAACAGAAAAATTATCCTATATCATAGATTCTTTGTAGCTCATTGGATCATCCATATCATGTTGTTCATTGGTCGCAATTTTATAGGAGTTGTGTTGTTGGTGGCGTAATAGTTATTAACGGGTAATATAGATTTTTTGTCTCCATTGTGATAATCAGCGGACCAGCATCGAGCAGGAAGCCTTTGTTTTGCATTGCGCGATTGCTAATTTTTCTGTGTCTATTGAAGTTGTCGAGATATTCTTATGAATTGTGCTGAGTCTGCTGACTGCTGAGTAGGACTTTGAGCAGACCTAAGAGTGAGTTATGAAAACAGCCGTGCTGTAGGTCAGAGGAAGAAGACAATGATGTTGTGCCATCAATGATGTACTGTTTACTAAAACCATTGCCATTTATCATTTCATGGATTTCTTGACTTACGTCTTCATGCTTGATAGTAGTAGATCCAAGAATCCAATCCTTATTAGATTTGAGAGGAGGTGTTGATGGAGCTAGCCCATCCAAAATCTTCCTTAGTTGATCAAAGCCAACCTGCACTGAGAGCTCCTGAACGCGTTGATCAATCAAGGGCTGTCCTGTAATCTAAGTTGTATCTGTCTTTGTAGAGACATGTTCAAACCGGGGCCAAAATGTCTTCGTTGCGAGACATGTCGTGACATGTCGCATATTTGTTGCCATATTTTGCATATGTTGGGAAATATCATGAAGACAAATGTCTTGTCTTGGAGACATGTCGCGACATGTCTTGAGACATATACATCTTAGCCTGTAATAATAGCAACAGAATTGACATGATCATTGAAATTGAAAAGTTCATCATTATGACAAGAGATGTAGCTGAAGTAGTGTCATTCATTAGTGGGGTTGGATCCAACAACAGCTCCGGTATTGGGGGATTTGATACAACGCTTTCCATCGGGACCAGGACATTTTGGAGAGTTGCTGGAGTTTTCTGCCAACACTAAGGCAATGGGCTATGGGCTGAACAGCTACAGTGGACTGCTGCGAAGTGAACCCCCCCCGGGGGGTCCAGTTCCTAATGCTAGGCTGGATTGAGGGGGGTCCACTTTAGGTATTGGAAGCGAGTGATTGGCTTGGTGGCATAATGATGTGTAGCATACATCACACACATAGGAGGGTCCACTTCCAACGCTAGTCTGCCAAAATTAGGGGGGGTCCACTTTGGGTTAGGGTTAGGGGGGTTCACTTCGCAGCAGTCCACTGTATTATGTCTGTTTGCCACTTGAGGCTGATGATTTGTGGATTATCTGTTGAGGTATTCAATGTTCAATGGATAAATTTGAGGAGCGGCAATGCTGTGGTGGGAACAATTTAAACGGCCGGCAAAAGTGGCATATAGGCATACTGGCATGCTTTATCTACGTACCTTTAGGAACACATTACTTTAAAAATACTTTTAACCATACCTACCATACAATACCTTCTCCTACTTATGGTATCTATTTTACCTACCTCACTCGATCCGCTCTCGTTCAAACAGGTTCCTCAACTCAACGCCAGTTAGTTCCCCGTTCCCCGTTCCCCCGAACAGTTGCTTGTTGTTTGGCAAGATGTATTCAAGCCATCAATACGATCCCTCGCGAAGAAGACGCCGTACTCGTCCTCCCCATCCATCCCCACTCTCCACTGCTGCTACTGTAGCCACCGCCGCAGCCTTAGCTTATGGTGCCTATCGACTAGGATCACATGTTTGGAATAATTACCTTGGCCGTGATGGATACGACTCCAACGACTCGGATAGTGGCAATGAAGACGAATTTGAATGCTGGGATCAGCAACGAGGAAGGGATGCAGACGTCTCTACCGAAGATAGAAAATCAAATTATAGATCACGCCGATCACGGGGTGATTGGAGTGAGTTAAATCATCGTCGGAGGTCCCATCGTCCTTCTCCCGGTGAGGGGTATCTACACACGCCATCCTCGCAGGCTAATGATATATCACCCATTGTACGAAATGCCAGAATGAACCGATGTAGAACCGAGACAAGTCGGGCCATGGCTGACTTTTTACCGACATTAAAAAAGACAGTGGGGCAACTGACGGATGTGAGCGCCGAAACGGAGGAGTTGAAACTACTTCTTCAACGTCGGAAAAGTGATAACTTAGAGGGAGACGAAACGAGGGAAAGAGAAAGAGAGCTGTGGAATATTATCAAGAACAAATCAGTGACACGACTTGTCACTACGGGGTATGCTCATACCATAGTATTTTTGGTATTGACTGTGCAGGTGAATTTGTTAGGGGGTAGATTGTTGAGAGAAGAAAGTGGAGAGAATGAAGATGACACACAAGGAGAACACACGTCAGATCAATATAGATCTTCTCATCAATTGGTGCTGGCAAAGACATATGAGCATGTATTCGCTAAGGGTATACCATCTTTAGAAAAGGCTGTGTCGAAGATAGTGGAGAGAGTGGTACAAGATTGGGATGTATTAGGATCCGTCGAAAATGGCTCTTCAATGCAAAAGAAAGATAGTGTATCAATTCAAAACATTTCAGATTGGGTGGATGAGGTGCGGATGGAAATTGAACGACCACATAAGGACGCGACTCCATCGAGTGCCTTGGCGCCATTCATCATCCCAAACGAAGATGGAACATCTGAAAGTAATCACCAAGAAAAAATCACAGATGACCTTGCCAAATATATTCTTGATGAGACATATGATTTGCTTGAAAGTCCAATTTTTGCAAACTCCGAGCTCATCTGTTTGGATGCGACCTTTTCACAACTACGAAGCAATGGGTATGCCAATCTATTTGACCCTTCGGCAATTGGAAATGATACTCAATCTGTACCTCTAGCTACCGCCATTACACATCTTCAAAGATCAACTGTGTCCACATTTTACAAGCCTCCATCCAGGAAAGCTGAAATTGAGAGTTGGGGAGGTGTGCTCGGTATGATGGAGGAACCACTGCCGTCGGAGGCTAATGTATATATCCCGCTGTTAGAGCGGTTGGATGCAGTTTTGGAATTGGGAAGTGTATGTTTTGATTAGCAAGCTGTGATATGTACCATCAATTTTGTTTGTGTTTGTCCGTGTTGAGTAGGTGCTTCAGAGAACAGTTGTGAGAGTGGCAGAGCTAATATTTCATCTGTGTTGATCAAGAGTGATCCTGAATAATCTAGAGTAACAGGATTGATATTGTGGGCTGTGGTAACTAGATACTTTGATTGACTTTGATACATAAACACTTTCTTCTCACATACAGGGCTATTTCTTGCAGATAACGTTAAAAACAACGCTATTTGTGAGGATAATGTTATCTGCTAGAACACTAGATTTTTACTAGACAAATTGCATTATCTGCGAGAATAGCACTTTCTGCGCACTTACAAATAAACCTATTCAAATTTTTCCATGATTGATTTTTTTTACCCTCAAGATAAAAGAATTGCAGCCGAAGATGAAAGAATGGCGGCCCAAGAGAAAAAATAATCAGACACTCCACTGGGCAGAGTCCTCCCACGGTCAGTGGGCGAATGTTTTTTGCTATCGGGGTGATTCTGCTGATGCAGAAGCTAAGATGGCAGCAGTGGAAGATGTTGGAGTGTCACCGTCAGCAAATGCGGCTTCTGTAAGTGCAAGGGAGGGCTCAGGGAGCACTGAATCTTCATCGTCGGCCATGGTTGTTGTGCCGATCTAGTTCTGTGGGCGACTGATTTTGTTCTGTATGTTTTGTTTAGTAATATCAGTAACACAGAAGGTGTGTGTTAAGGGGGGCTAAAGCTTAGCTTCAACTTGAACTTCAACACCCAGCGTGAAAGCTATCATGCCTTCTCATGACTGTTCTCACTTACTTCGGCCAAAAACCAAAAACTGTATATTTCATATCTAGAAGGTTAGGGGTTAGGCTTAGGCTGCAGTGATTGGCCAAATTCATTCACAAGACCGACTTATGGCAATGGACAATGGATCGGTCGACGATTTGGCCCTATTTTCCTTGATTCCTCTAAGATGAAAGAAAGTAATGACACCCAAGATGAAAAAAATGACGCCCAAGAGTAAAAAATTACTCTTCGTTTCATATGATTCCTATGTAAGAATGAAACTTAAAGAACAGAATGCTGGATGGTAAGGAATAATAAGATGAGGATGACAAAAAGCCATAATCCATCTTATCAGCAAGAGAAGCACATAGACACGATAGGTGATAGCCTGATGTCAGTGCAACAAAATCAATAACACCAGAAAGAAGTTTGATGCTCCACAATAATCAACAAGAGGCAGAGGGATACAATAGTGCAGTGCCAGATGATTGATGTGAGATGTATTGAAGATAGAAGATGATATCTAGATCCCTCATAGATGATAGATAGGTAGGTACCATACCACAGAGATAGATAGCTCGCTAGTGATTTAGCGTCGATGCTGTCCGTTTAATGTTGTATGGAAAGAGCATTTAGCCGGAAAAAGATAGGTTTAGTAATTTTGGCTAGATACTCGTTCCCCGCGCCCGCGGTTTCGGTTTCCCTTCTCCCCCTTCCGATCGCCGATCGGGGACTCTGCTCTTTGCTCTTGCTTTGATGGATAATGACTTATTGTGTTGTAATTGTAATGTTGTGCTAATAATAATAGAGTGGCCTTTTCAGAGGATGACTTTCAGCAGCTTTCAGCCGGCCGCCTAGTGTATGATAGAATCAAGCCCCAGTTGAGAGGCTAAACCAAAATCCACTGCACTGCAAATCAACTTCCATGCTATCATGAGTTCCTACTTTGTTACTGATTCTGGATACACTATAGAGACATCCGGTGCGGTGTTTGTTTCGCAAGGCAATTCTCAGATATTTCGAGCACCTCGTGCTGAGCATAATAATTACATGACGCACAATAACTCTCGACACACAGTTCGGAAATCTTACTGTAGGCAACAATCTGATTCATATGTTACCGCTGCGGCAAAGACATACAACAATGCATCTGCACCTCCACTGGAGGATTTATGATCTTAGGTGGATTCTTTTACTATACCAAAGTCAACCTGGAATCATATCTTTCAACAATAAAGGTGCCGAGAACAGTTCATATGAATATGCATATAACAATATTATGGTGCTACGTCTTGAGTGTAATATCAATATAATGTTTGTGAAGCGATTAGCCGTTATCTTAATAAATAATCAAGCAGACTTTGACCCATTCCTAGCACATTTTGTAGAACAAAACTTAGCACCGAACTTTTCAAAACCATAACCTAATATACCCTGTCCACAAGCCGCACAAGTCACATCACTACCGTCTCTCTTCTTTTGCAGATTCATCGCGCGCTCCTTTTCTTCTTTTGCTAATTGCTCCTCTTTCTTTTTCTCTCTTGCTCGATCCCTCGCTCGTTGCCGTTTCTTTTTTCTAAGTGCATCTTTTTTGACTCTCGCCTCTTCTTCAGCTGCAGCTTTGTGTTCAGATTCTGTTATGGAATCGCCACTAGGTTCAACAATTGGAGGTGTTGGCTTTACGGTATTTGAAGATTCTTTTCTCCGTGTTTGCATTAAGTTCGAGTTATCTTTTTCCCATTTCTTCCACTGGCATTCTCTCCATCTATCTATTTCATTCCTAGCCATTTCCAATTCATCTTTAACTTTCTGTTCATTTGACAGCCTTCTTGCTGCATCTGCTTTTGCTTGCTTCTTTGCTATAATTCTTTGTTTTTTTCGTTCCAAAGCTTGCATGAAGTGCAAATGGCGATTTCTTGCTTGTCGCTCGGCAAGTTCTCTTTCTTCTTCCAACGTTAGCTCAGCTGTGCGACGAGCTACTTCAAGGATTTGACTCGGCCCACCTCCTTGCTGAGATGGTTGAGTGTTAACAGCAGTGACTGTATTATTAGATCTAGGTAGATAAGGAAAGGCATCCTGCATCACTCGCCAATCAGCTCTTGCAACAGACTCATATGCCGCCTCGTTATCGTCGATGATTCTCAACCCCACTTGCTCCACCACAGAGCTCATTCCATGAGAATGTTGTTGTAAATCCACTGATGAGTTCAAGTCAAAACCATTAGCAGATATAGTAACCTGCTGCTGCTGTGAATCGGAACGGGTAGTAGCTGCTTCGTGTAAAGCAGAGTGTATGTTATGACCAAATACAAACAACCCTCTGAGTGCCACCGCAGCTTCGTTTCTCAGAACTTCAGCACGCCGTATCTCCTCCGCATTTCCTGTGTTTCCACTACCAACTTTTACCTTGATTGAATTACGTAGAGCATAAGCCTCTCTCACTGAAATCTTCTCTCTTTCGAAAATGGTAGGTTCAAGTTGCTGATAGGTTTCTTTCTTGTCATATATATGTTCGTTCAAATACTCGTCCAAACGAACGCAATCTTGATGACTCAACGATTTCCGAGTCAATGGATTGACAAAATTGCCCTGCGATATAACGTAAGTGGCTAGAGCGAGTCCATCAAAGAAATACTGAGAGCCAGTCTTTGCCATCATCGGTGGTCTGCCATAAGGGTTCACGTTGGATGAATACAATATGAATGGCGGATATGGTAAATCAGAGAGCGGTTCGAGAGTGATAGGGCATTCGTCAGTCAGATCTGACCACCAATTGTGACATTGAGAGGACGACATCATGGACATGAGATAGTTGATAGTTCGGTGCGTGAAAAGTAGTGGAAAGAGGTGGAAAGTAAATCGTAAATCGTTCGAAACCACTCAAATCGGCGGATTCGGATTTAGAAATTCTGCGCGACTCCGGCGGGCCCACATTTTTGACCAATTTCTGTGGGCACAGCCACGAAATCCTCATCTTCAATGGCCGTCCAAGTCGAACCATGGTCGAACACCCTCAATCTCAAGACG
>JALLPH010000007.1:0-48781 GCA_036939855.1 Cyclotella choctawhatcheeana
AAATAACATGTTGCTTTCCTAGTGAAAACAACATGGTATTTCATGGCAACAAAATATGAGCAATGCGATTGAAAGGGTTAAAACACATCATGCAAACAATGCAAACACTCATTTTTGAAAGTTGAAGTTTCGGTTGAGGAAAATTATCGCTGAAAAGTAGGTAATTCAATCTGGCATCGCCGACATCCAACGAGAGAATATCAACGCAAAACGCAACCATGCTATCAACCGCCCTCCTCAACAGCACCCGCCGTCAAACCACGCGTGCTCTGTCCACCGGTCCGGCCTTGCCACGAATTACAGAACGCCGTGCCGCTGAAACTGGGAGGGGCGGCCGTGCTTCTGATGCCGGCGTGAAGGTTTGTGTTTTTGGGGCGACGGGATTTTTGGGACGTTATGTGACCAGTGGATTAGGTGAGTGAGGTTACTATTGGTGTTTGCGTTGGGATAAGGATTGATAAATCAGTAAGAATGAGATGCAATTGTTTTAATAACCAGACGCAAATAGGTCTGTCAAAAGAGATTACATTGGGGATATTTGTGTTTATCACGTCGGATGTGCCCGATGTTATCTATTATCCTCCTGTTTTATTTGATTTTCTAGCAGACTCATCTCTCTCTTCTTGCCTTATTCGACATGATACCATATCATCAAATTGACGGTCTGCCACACGTTCAAATCTGCAAATCATATTAAGGAACGAACGGAACCTTGACCTACATTGGATCTCGGGGAGACGAATTCGCCTATCGCCACCTCCGGCCCCATTTTGAACTCGGCCGTGCCAGATTTAAGTACTATTCATCACGAGATCGTCAATCTATGGCAGACCTTATTGCCGATGCCGACGTTGTCATCAACCTCATTGGCAAGTATTATGATACCAAAAAATTGGAGGACACGGACAAATTTCCCTATTTGAACTACACAATTTCGACGAGTGTCCACGAGGCGAATGTTACAGTCCCAGCTACTATTGCCGAGTTGTGTACAGAGATGCAGGTGGATAATCTTATCCATGTTAGCAGTGCTGCTGCCAATCCGGACTCGAGCTCGGAATGGGCCAGGACGAAATACGAGGGGGAGCAAGAAGTTCTCAAGGCTTATCCGTGGGCTACGATTGTTAGGCCTACTCAGATGTTTGGACATGAGGATAAATTCCTCAACTGGTTTGCTAATTTTGCCGACCGTTTTCCCGTTGTACCTCTTATTGATGGGGGGCACGCCCTTACTCAACCTGTTTGGGTTGATGATGTGGCCAAGACGATCAACCGTATCATTGACGACCCAGAAATGTTTGAGGGGCGTCGTGTAGATTGCTTTGGTCCACAGGATTATTCGTATGCAGAATTAGCAAAGTTTGTGTATGACATTACCGGTCAAGATCCTAATTTATCTGAAGTACCCAATGAAGTTGTTAAGTATGGAGCGAAAGCTCTGCAGTTTGAGGGGAATCCCATGTTAACTCCTGATTTGGTCGACCTTTGGTCAGAGGATTACTTGCCTGAAATGACTGCTCAAGAGTACGAGGCACAGACGGGCAAAGATAAGGTGTTCACAATGAAGGATCTGGGTGTTGAGAGCACTCCAATTGAGAAAATTGCCTTCAAGTATTTACACAGATTCCGCAAGGGTGGACATTTCATTTTGGCAGAAGGTTACCATTAAGACTTGATATTTTGGCAGTTGGGGATAGAATACTTTCACTTGAAAAAGTCACACAGGCTTTGATAGCAGAGATTATGAGATTTGTACAATAACCGAATTAAAATAATAGGCAGACTTGGCTGCAGCTTGTGACATCTCATTATAATTCATTAGTCAAGTCAAGAACTGCAACTATTTTCTTAATCAGCTGTGGCCGAAGAGGGCCGAAGTCACACTTTTTCATCTGAAATGGTCAATCTTGGTCAATGATGGGTCAATCACCAATCACCAATACTCACAACTGGTGCCATTATTAGTGCTAATGAAAGTAAAGAGATATGAAGTAATAAAATATTATTATCCTAAATATTTATTGTGTGTGGTACTTTTCATTTATTCATATCCACAAATCGCAACTCCCAAACCTCTATGTAGTACCACCTCCCCTCTTGGTGTCATGACCATCGTCTTCCTCATTACTACCATACCTCCAATTCCAATTAACACAGCAACAGCGAAATGTATCATCATCATAATATTATTACACAGTTAATACAATCACTAATAATGATTAGCGCTGTGTCATCTTACTCGTCCTCGCGACACGATCGTCTACCTAAACAGAGATTTACCACAACAGCATTGAATGCTCAGTACAAAACGTTTGACGAAATGTTGGAACATCATTCGGGTATCCCGTTGCTAATTGACTTCTATTCCCCTTGGTGTGGTCCTTGTAAGGTAAGACCTGATACATACACCATACACCTTGTTAGTGTGTTACATATGCAAAGATTAAAGAGAGAACTGCAAACGGTAGACGCGTGCAATACTGACGTATTTTCTCTGTGTTACATTTTTAGCTAATGAAAGGCGAGTTAGCCAAGATACGGCCAATTCTCGACAAAATGGGTCCACTGATTGTTAAAACTGATTCTATGCAAGACGACGAAGATTGCAATGTGGCAGATGCATTTCAAAGCTCTGATTGCCTAGAAATGACGCGAGGTTATGGCGATACTGACCAAGACAAATCAGATGATGAAAAGCGAGTCGAGGTAGCAACAATGAGGCCATCTGGTATATCAATATTTCATGTGAATGCCAACAAATTTCCTCAAGTTGGGGCAAGGAATAATATTCATGGTCTTCCAACCCTAGTTTTGTTTCTTCGGGGCGTCGAAGTCTGGAGATTTGAGGGAGTTTTGTCGGGAGAGACGATTGTGCAGTCGATTTCGCATGAGTTAGAGTTACTGGATAGTGCTTCTACTCCAGAAACGAAATAAAGAATACGGGGATTCGACCATGGCCTTACTCTACAAGAAGTCAAAGCAGCTATTTCAGGCAATACATTCTCCAAGCCACTATTGGGATGTGCGCGTCATATATTCAACAATCTGCTCACTACTATCATCTGACAAACCATGGCTGCTTACTACTACTATCATCTGACAAAATCAAGCTTCTATATTCATCATCTGAACACAGCATGACACGCAAAATCTCTGTCATCTAACACAAGTCAATCGATAAGATTGGAGGGTGCCTGCTTTCTTTCGAGGCGTACTTCGTCCACTTTCCTCCAACAAGGCGAAACGTGATGTATCTGTCAGTGCCTAGCTCATTAGTCACATCAACATTAACCCATTTACCTTCACGCACTTGTCCGATCTTGTTGTAATAGACATATGGGCGCTCTTTGGGTGCATTTGAGTATGTGATGGAAGTCTCATCCCAATTCTCATCACTTGAGAAAACAATCGGATCATATGTAGTGATCACCCCACCTGTTACAGACTTGGTTAGAGAGTACAGGCTGAGCGTTGCCTTATCAACACAATTCAACTTCTTCATCTTCTTTACTCGTTTAAGGTCGAACTTGATTAAGGTGACTGTCTCTCCGTCAGTTCCCACAATGAGATGCTTCTTATTACCATAATTATTCCGAGGCCTGTCAATTCTAAGGTAAGTATCTGCAATAGGCATGAGATATATGCTCTGTATGTGATTTCCGCCGTTGGAAGAGCTTTCTCCTTGACCATTTCCGTCTTTGTTTCCAGCTAATACAAAGAGTTCGGCTTGTGTATACTCTGAGCTTGCATCATCTCCAAACAGACCACCGGAGCTCTCATCATCACTGTCTCCACTTCCGGCTAAACTATCATTGCCAAATAAACCACCACTTTCATCAACTAAACTTCCATCACCTCCAAACAGTCCATTGTTATTACCACATGTAGGGCGCGATGACGAGCCACGAAGTTGCGAAGGTGAAAGCGATGGCATTGAAGTAGCTTCGCAATCCTCCTTCCACCAGAATACTTTGTTGCAGCATTCCTGAAAAGAAATGCAAGAGTGAGTTGACGAGTTGTTGTTATTGTCATGAACACGTGCTGAACAAGTTATTTACCTTTTTACTTTTGTACTGAACACTCCAGAAGGTCATCGGTGTTTGATTGTGAGACACACACTCGAGATCAAGCCAATTTACATACCAACGATCGGCATTCGCCTCAGGCAAAAAAGCAGCCGCCATCATGATAGCGGTTAAGAATACCTGATAGATGTTCATGATTCGGACTTTGTGTGTGGACGAAACCAACATACCCAAGAAAGAGGGCTGCAAGAGTTTAGTTTGAGACGTGAAGAAGCTACATGAAGCTACAAATCATGCATGATTGAAGAAAACCAGCTCTTTCGTTGCACTGAACACGAGTTGCACATGAACTGGTGATCTGTATTGTTTTGTTCCACGGCTACTGCAGTTCTAAACACGAGACCTCAACCTTGGAAAGTCAAACACATGATTTTCTGAACTGAAAACCGAACATCACAGATTTCCTGGA
The DNA here is from genome assembly GCA_036939855.1 of Cyclotella choctawhatcheeana. Lineage (NCBI taxonomy): Eukaryota > Bacillariophyta > Thalassiosirophyceae > Thalassiosirales > Thalassiosiraceae > Cyclotella > Cyclotella choctawhatcheeana. Next base: position 4,495 of record JALLPH010000007.1, read on the forward strand.
AGTTTGCTGTTTGCTGTTTTTTTTTGCTCAGAACCTAAAACCAGACCCAGACCTCGACCTTCAACGCAAATGAAAATGGCAAACACAACTGTTGACTACAAGAAGATCCTTCGTAGCTGGTGTCTCCATCACAGCCTTCACATCAATGTAGACTCTGTGCTTTCCAAATACAAGGACAAAGAATTCAAAGTTTGTTTGTTACTGGCAAAAAAACACGACTTGCCCAACCCTCTTAACGGGGTCTTTCAGACTCTCCTTAAAAGTATCGATGCCACAAATTACCGCGATCTCACTGAGCTCATGCTCTCGGTATACTACCCTGTCGATGTTGGGGAGGTTGGGCCACTATTGCATTCATATGATGGGAATGAAAGAGAACTCATATCAAAGCTCCAAGCAAATTATAACGCCTGCGAAGTCACTCTTCCATCTGAGATAGATTACCACCTAATCCTTACCAAGTTTTTGAATGATGTAGATCCCGAGCGGGTGACTGAAGTAGCACAAATTTTGGCTAAGGTATGTTTTGACACTTGCAGTTGAGATTTGTATCGAACTACGCCCTGTACAATAAATCTGATTGATTCTCATTACTGCAAATTGCTGTTCGTTAAAAGTGCAAAGGACGCGAGACCATTATATTTGCTGTGTTGTCTAAGGAATATAAACGACCTAATCCACTGAATGATGTATTTCTTACACGCGTGAGGTCAGTCGATTGCACCAATGTGACTGAGTTACTGAGGTCGTACCTGGGAGTATTCAACCCTCGTGTTGTAAACAGAGCTGAGTCGTTTGTTGCACAATACAAGGGCAACGAAGAACTGCTATTTACCAAGCTTTCGCAAAAGTTCTACGCGGTCAACCCGTTTTCACTTGAACTTGGCATCGGCAGCGAGAGCAAAAGTTGCATTGCTCTCTCTCCTCAGAGTCCTGGAATTGTTGCCTAGAGAGATAGACAGAGATGGGTTACGATGTGTGTGAATTTTTGACCTACAAGTAGGAATTTTCTAGATATTACTTTCACTTCTATACAAATATTACGCCTCAGTCTTCCTTAATGTCTTCTAAAATTTTCTTCAGCCCCCGATACCCATGCGATTCTTCTCTAAACTCAGATCTTCGAAGCATATATTTTCTGCTCATGTATCGTCTTCATTGCGAAAGAGAAGAATTGATTATCAGCGTTAAGTAACTAATAACATAATGATATGATCAGATTATTGGCATCTACTACAACTCACCTACGAATCTCTTCACAAGCGTATAGATCCCAAAGAGATCGCCATAGCCACTTCTCCAGGCAGTACTGATGGTCACTTCTTAATTCATCCCCACCGCCTTTGATACGCCACTTCTCTATACAAAATGAGGCGTCAGAGATTAGCTGCGTCATGACATATCGCAGTAACAAAAGCCGAACCTCCTCATCTCCATCAAACAGCTCCCTGATAAGTCTGTCAATAGCAATATTGAACGCTTGGTGAACATCTGCAAGTAGCTCTTTTGTTGCATCTGTCAATCTAAGCTTCTCAGAGCTTTGCACAAATCTAACAACCCAGTCTCCGTTGACATCTTCTTCCATACCCAATGCGTGAAAAAAGCTCATTAGGAACTACAAGTATAAAAATATGATGAGGGTCGGGTAATGCTGAAGAACTTTCGAATAGATTATAAAAACTTGTGCATTCACCTTTGTTAAGAAGCCAGGAATCGTCTCTATATAACGACAAAACACATCAGTTGCGCATATAATATTATTGGAACATAACAAAAATAAGTATATAACTTAAACACACCTAGTTTTGGCTCTCCTAGATCAAACAACCAGATCTGATCAGCTCCCAAAAACATGTTATGCAGACCCCCATCTGAAACACCGCATGTCCTGTAAGATAAAGTGTCATTGCTTAGAGTAATGTTGGACAGGCCATCTCATGATATACAGTTACTCACCATATTCTGCAAGTTGCATTAGGATTTTTCATATTCAAAGCTGTTTCGAGAAGCGACTGCCATTGGTTTAAACCGTGTATAAGGTAGAGAGGATTACCGCTTTGTGGATCATCCTCATCTGGTGCAACATCATCATCATCAAGGTCTAATAGTTCAAAAGTGTCTTCAAGAGATGACTTCCTAAAATGTTTCTCCTTCACGGGAGTATTTTGCCTCTCGAAGCAATCATTTAGAAGCTTCTCCAAGTGATTGGCAGGCATTACTTCCTTTGATTGCAAGTGAATCTTTCCGTGTTTAAGGTCAAGAGCAAATTGACGCAGTATGACGAATCTTCCTGTTTCAGGATGAAAATTCTTGACAATTGCATTGCCAGTAAAGCTGTTAGCCGTATCGGAAACATCAGCAGCAGTAGGCCTATCTTTGTCCATTTTCGCATTCATCATTCGCGCTTTAATACTTTCATATTCCAATCGAAGTCCATCAAGTATATCAACTTCGTTTGGCAAGGTAAGCAGCTTCAGATTTCGGATGACTTGAATTTCTTCATCAATAAGTTTGTGCAGTACTCTACCACGTAGTTTACCTTTGGTAAGAATTTGAGATGCCGTGGGTAGCGATTTCGTAGGATCATCAGGATCTCTTCCGATTGTCTGCTGAGCAAGTGTCACTTTCCAGTTATTCTGCTTCATTGAGTGGTACAACTGATTAACAAAGGAAAGAAGCGATCTATATCCATCATTGTCACTTCCATCTTTCGAGGCACAGATGTGGTTAGAATGAGATTCGACCTCGTACAACCTATGACTACCTCCAAAGCAAAGATCTACTCTATTCTTATGTGTCATTAATGATGACCTTCCAACATTTGAAGAGCCGAAAAGCCACAGAGGCCGTCCTTTCTTTGCAATTGACACGCGGGAATTAAGACTTGAGTCACCGGATGAAATGCTAGCCCCATATGAATCATGCCCAGTGTATGACATATTGAACCCCATTACACCAGTATAAGACCTCGTCATAAGTTCAATTTGACGCTCACGCAAATGCAATGGACTGATGTACACCATACGAAATGCCGGGATTCTCTCTTTCATTTCACGCATTGCATTTTCTATTGATTGGATACGATCCTGATACTCATTCTTATCTTCAAATTTTGGCTGCTGCGTGTGCATTAACGAGAGACCTTCAGCACTCAGAGACAGAGGCAAATTTCCCATCACTCCAGCAAGATCTGGTGCACTGCCTCCTTTTCTTTTTCCTAAAAGGGCGCCGAATCGACCGATCACAGGCTGACTCGTCACTTTATTTAACGCCAGCTTCAGTTTAGATGGTGTTTTCACGTTCTTGATATGCTTATCATCACCTTCAACGCTTGAGTAAGATTTTTTTATTGTGTTCATTTTTGTATAGCCTCTGGTGTGTAGTTCTCGTTCTATCTTGTATAAGCTTACTAGTTCCAATAAATCTTTGTGACCTCCATGCTTCATCACCAAGCTACCAAGTTGAGGGTGATAGCCTCCAAACACTAATGAAAAGAAGAACGTGAAAGATTAGTTGAATAGAAATCAAGTATGGGGAACATGCGGTAGATTAAATTCCACCCAAAGCAAAGGGCAAGCCAACTATCTCACCTGTCACTCCACTACCTCCGCCTCCATATTTAACAATATCATCCGGATGATCCATTATGGGAGAGGGGATGTAGATGTTTGGATGCATCTCTACCAGATTACTATCCAACTGCGGCACAATCTTCAGACAGGTGCAGTCAGTCTCCGCTTCTGTCGACCCGGAATTGGATTTTAGCTGCGGCTCATGCATCATGATCATTATCCCCTCATTTGACGGGACTTTATAAAACAAATGGCAATCATCTGTGGAGCTGGTAGGAGCATATTTGCTTGTATGTTCACAGTCTTCGTTGATAGCATCAAAATTAACTGCTTGCACCTTTAAATTGGGATTGGGTTTGACCTTGCTTATAATGGGTTTGTTGTCCACTTTTGTGGCAACAAAACGATGGCCTAGAGAGAGCATGGTGATTGGTGATGTTCGTTCTTTTATCTGCTGTTAATTAATGTTCATTCCTATGGCACGATGTTCATTCCGCTGTGAAGAACATCATTGAGCCAAAGATTCGGATAGAGGATAGATTCGGATCTTGGGCTGGACGGCTAGCTAGTAGGCTTGTGGACTTTGTCGGCGTGCCGACATGTGCCTGGTTTTCGAGATCTCGCGGTTGACGTCAGACAATGTGTGACATGATACACAATACGACACGTATGACATCATTATGACGTCATATGATACCTCAAATAGTGGTGTTATGGCGCCGACATTGCCTACATGTCGGCGGCTGCCTACATTTGCCTAAAATCTCGCCTACTAAGTCCACAAGCCTACTAGCTAGCTGTGGACTCTCCTACAAATTAGTCCTAAGGGAAAATTTCTCTCTCTATCCGTCGGTCATAAATAGAGGTTACATACTATTAAATATAAATAAAAGAACAGTAGATATTTATTTCAGTAGATAGCACTTCATTTCTCCTTAAGTCGCCCCACTCCCCACTGTCTTATTATCACAGACTTCTAGAGATACTTCACTCTAATAACTCTGCTTCAATCACACCAGAAATTAAAGACAAGATAAATTGTCTGACAGGTGTGGTAATATATACCCACCGCCTGTTAAATGTTACATCACTGAGTCAAAAATGCCAACTCAAGTGCTATCAGGGGTGCGGGGTGCCAGTTGTGAAAAAATCAGCCACTTGGCCGACTGTCCTCTAGAGCAATCGTGCCGTCTACCTGATGCCAGACTCCTGACTCATTTGATTTTCATCTCTGTTGACTGTGGCACTACTAGTATCACCTGTCCTGCAGTTAACTTTTTGGTGCGACAGGCGACGGGTCACAGTAATAACGGAAAAAAAGTACTAAAATTAAAAATAAAATTTGATAAAATTCAACAATTGTAAGAAAATCGTCTAGTTAGCCAGACGAAATGTTGCCCAGCAGCGTATGATACCAATGACCAGTGACCTGACATCTGACTGCCAACACGTACTACAGGCGCAGGAAAAAATGAGATGACTTTGCGACTGTCACCTGGAAATGGAAATGGTACACTAAATTGCAAGTTACTTCAACGAAATCATTTGGAGAGCATCTTGGTTAGCTACTGTAGTTTACAGAATAAACGGCGCACACATTAAGCTGGCTCTGGGTCCAAAGTCGGAGTCTACATTAAGCGGCTCAGAGCTCAGAGAACATAATCTGGACTAATTATTCAGCCTAAATGGCCAAAAGATACCATACAACAATATGTATTTATTCAAACATTAAGATTGTTCACAGTTCACACACGCATTAACACATTAAAAACATCTGGCTCTGGTCATCTTGGAGAGCCGTTTATTCTGTAAACTACGGTAGTTGTAGTTGACTCTTGACTCTTCCCATCTCTTGAATCCCAAACAATGCGTGTAGAGTTAGTAAAGGAAACACCTTGTGACCTACAACTGATGTTCTTGGATTTGGATCGGAGCTAATCAAGTCGTAGCAGGGGGCAGTGGCAGTGATGATGATACTAATTTGATGGAGAGTGACACTAAATCAGGAGTAATGCAACTGATCCAAACTAGTCATCTCTGTATTAATCTCCAGTCATCTCTTTGAAGACGTGGCTTCATTTACCATTTGCTATACCACTATTTTAATTATTATACCATTACTTCTTGACTCCAATGATCTTTTCAATTATGTTGTCCACTGACCACTGACTAGCTCGGAATAGTTGCGGCAAAAGCACAGAAAACCAACACATTCAACTTGCAGAATCATCCTATTGGCAAATGGCAAAGGCCCTGCAAAAACACCAGGTATTCCAATGGCATTTCAATGATGATATTGCCCACTGCTTTGTCATAATGGCTGATTAATGTTTCGGTTCTTCCAGAGGCAGTCTCAAGTTAACTTCAATTTTTGCTTCACTTCTTACATTTTTTTTGCGGTGAATGTCTAGAATACAAACTTTATTGCTTTCCTACTGCCAACTATCATCCTACCGAGTACTAATGATGCACATATGATCATTAGTACTTAGACTTCATAGCTTCATTTTCTAGTTTATGAATGTAAAAAAATGAAAATCGCTGCAGAATTAATTGTCCATTGTCTATGTGTAATGATCTGAACTGATAATTATTGACTAGTTGAGGTATATGAATGATATGTGAAGTGAAAGTCACTGCCCAATCCAATCCCTTGAGATCGTAGATATTTTTATTGTACTCACTGAAAGATCTTCTAATCTTACATATCAAGATTATTTACAATGCTATTATTATTCTCCTTTGAAAAGTCTCCACTATCACAATTGTGAAAGCATTGATTTTGCAACTACGAAAGCCAATACACCATTATTATTGTTGCTTCGAAAACTCTGTTTTTGACACATCTACCTCTCCATTGACCAATTCGTATACATAACATACAACTTTACTTCCCTGAACAGCAAGAAGTATGAACGATGGATTAACTTCAGTTGTATGTGCAGAGAAAGCTCCTGTAATTGATCCCTGAAGAGGTGAAGAGAGAGAGAGAGGGTTTCAATCAAGCTTTTGTACAATAAGTAGACAATAGTTCGTATTGAAAGCAGAAGCTTTCACATTAGTCAGCCTTTCTTACCGGGAATATATAATACCCTCCATCATATTCAACCACACCATTCTTCCTCCTTCTGCCGCAGACCATCACATCAACCCCTAGTTTCTTACGAAACATACTCAAAGCCCTCAAATCTCCATAAGGCGCCACTTGATGTCCACCAATAATACCCACGCGAAACGACCCCAATTGAATAACTTTTGTATCAGGGAAAGAGGGCATAGCTCCTGATAATACCGCGTTTGTATTTATTGTAGAATCAGGTTGCAAGTCGTATTCACCCGCAACACAGTGGACGTTGCTTGCCGCTGTGGCTCCCACAAGTTCTTTTAGTCGGTTGTATTCATCGACACTGAGAGAACATAGTAATGTTTAGACTCTTCATTTACAAAATTCCGGTCTCGGTGTCGTTGCATCACTGTAAATCTATCAAAGCATAAAAAGAACATAGGATTCTCACCATCCAATATTTCCTGTGCACAATACGTGTTGCATCTTGTTTGGTACAAGCATTTTCTGGAATGGTTCAGGAATTGAGACAGCTCTAGAGGGGAGATGATGATCGCCCACGACGAGGACTAGTTCTCCAAAGTTGGCCGCCATCGTACTGGTAGCGCGTGGAAATAGGAGAGGAGTGTTGAATGAGAGGAGTGTTCTACCGACCTATGTAGGATAGGTAGTAGTATGTATGTAGGAGGTGGTACATATGCTCTATGGGGTACCCCAGGTTGGCACAACTCTTTCAGATCTCATTATTTGTGAACTTCATAATTTCTGAATCCATTCTTAAGTTTCAACAACTCCAAATCACGGTAACTTCATTTAGTAGGTTTCTGGATTTACTGAGAGAGGACACAAGAAGCAAGAAGGGCTTCATTTTCATTTAATAATATTGTAAGATCAATAGAAATCATCCTCATCGTCAAATTGTTCGACAACTAAGCCACTTATTCCACCCAGACTTCCTCCTCCCATCATCACGAGCTCCTTTTCTCCCATTAAGTCAGATTCCCAATCGTCATCCTCTTCCATTGCGTCCATTCCTCTCTTTTTCGCTAACGCGCGCATTACAGCCGCCTGCATTGGACTCAGCACTGCTTGCATGCCACCTAATAATCCATCATTTTCGCCGTCTAATATACCACATTGAATTGCACAACCAATTGCAACTGCTTCATCAGGATTTACAGTCTTCTGTGGCACAATGCCTACTACAGCCTCAAGCAACTTTCCAATGACAGGCATGCGGGTTGCACCTCCAACGAGCACTATTCGTTCGAGTGGACGTCCATGGATGCCGTCTTGTACCTTTTCATTTCCAGCGGCAGTAGGCTGAATAGGAGCATTTCCTTTCTTCTTCTTATTGCCCAATAATTTACTTGTTGCATCCTCTTCTGCAGCAGATTGCTTCTGCTTTCGAAATGATCTCTCTCGCTTTGATACTTCACGTGCTTTTCTACGACCTCTTTGCTGTTCTCTCTTCTTAGCTTTAATATCCATCATGGTAATTTCTTGCAAAGCTTGTTCGCTCAAGGTTTCAACCTCGTCCGGCATTTCCGCTATCCCACCCTTAGATATTTTCACTAATACATCTTCATTGTCTTCCGCGTCCCAAAATTCTTCACCGTTGCCTTCTTCAGCAGCACGTGCCATTGCCAATGCATTCTCGACAAAACTCGGTCTAGCCTCTCCTGGCAATAATACTCCAGCCATAATGGCAACCTCTCGAAGAGGCTGAAGCAGTAACTGCAGCTCATTCACACATATTTGTTCAAAGATTTTCCTGTCAATTGGCACCACGATGTAATCTTCTCCTTCGTTCATATCATGTTTAGAGTCAAGCTTTGTGGAATCGAATGGACCAATGACATCGATGGCTGTTTGTTTCATCAAATTGTTATTTCCTCCTACCTTTTTCCATCCATCCTCGGTTAACGGCACAAGCACCTCAACAACCTTTTGATTTGATAAGCTTTTTCTAGCTTCTTCCGCTACACGCAGAATTATATCAGGTACCCCTTCTGATCCACGTCTATAACAATCTTTTGCTCGTAAACTCTTAGTATTTGCATTGTCCTTCTGTTTGCTCTTTTGAATATAATCCAAAGCTTGTTTACTCAAGTACTCAGCCACTCTTTTATCAAAGTCTGTCCCACCAAGACGATTGTTACCGACCGTAGCTAACACTTCTGTTAATCCACCTCCTGTTTCTAGAACCGACACATCAAAGGTGCCGCCTCCTAGATCAAAGACTAAAATTAATTCTTCTTTTGAGTTGTCTTTCTTACCAGATGCAGCAACACCATAAGCCAATGCTGCAGCCTCTGGCTCAGGTAACAACTTTACCTTAGGCACACCAGCCAACTCAGATGCACGTATTGTTGCCTTTCGTTGAGCTTCCGTGAAGTAGGCGGGGACTCCAATCACTGCTCTTGTAACTTGAACTTTGTTACCACTGGCCTGATTCGTCTGATGGTAGCATTCGGCCACATCATACAATTGACGCAATACACATGCAGATATTTGCTCCGGACGCAATCTCATTAGATCATTGCTGACGTTATCTCGAAAGGTGAGCAATGCCGGATCTTGAACCGCATCTTCCAATTGTCTATGTAACTTTGGTAGCTCATTCAGCTTCCGTTGTTTCCATTTGGATTGTTTGCCTCCCTTTTGTTTTGGTCGCGATCCTTCGAGGAGAGATGACGCAACGAATAGATTAGGAACTACTCGCATCGCCAGTGATGCCATTTTCCCACCTGTCCCGATCACACGTTTAATATTTCTATAAGAACTTTGTGGATGCAATTGTTCATACTCTATAGCTTCACTGCCAGTAATAATTTGATGAGAAGATGGCCATTCCATGTCAATCATTTGGTCATTGAAAGTGGTAGCTGATGTGGAGCATAATAACTTGCTCATATTATTCATATCCACTGCATCGATTGGTACGAAAGAAACAATACTAGGCATAGTAGTTTTACCTTCTCCGATTTCAATCATTGCAGGCTCTGTCTGGACCCTATTTCGCATAATTTTAGTTCCATTACACCCGAAGACAAAGTACTCAAGCACACGATAATGACAAACTCACCCATCTGGACCATCACTAGGAACCATCATTGCCACGGCTGAATTGGTAGTTCCCAAATCAATGCCGACACTGATCCCCTGCAGATGGGCTTCCTCTTCATCATCAACAGAACTGAATAAAGTACATCTATCATAACGTGATTGTGTGGTGCATGGAATTCTACTACCGGAAGAAAATCGTCTTACATGCTGCAATAGCGGATTTTGTATCAATGCTGAAGTGGATGCAGGAAAAAGAACCAGCAGAAGTGATGACAACATCATCATATTCATTTCATAGTTTTCGGTGGAGATTGATGGCTGAGGCTGAGGCCTGTGTTGAAGGCGGTTGACTTTATGGCTAGGATTGTTTTTCATATTCACAGGTAAGATTTCCCATGATCAATACTAACAAACAATGGTCCATTATCATTTACCTGTCTGTAAAATTCAAGAAGAAGAATTCTCGCGTCACTGCCCTCTCTGGACATCATCTTCTGCTTTCTGCTACCTGCTACTCAATGGGCATCTGCATCCACCATTCTAGAGAGCATGTATAAGATTCTGTTAGTTGCAGGATGTTTCTTCATCCGCCGCAGCAGCGTGGCGTTTGTGCCACCGACAACGCAGTCTCACAGTAAACTGCAACAGCAAACCTGGCATCACCGGAGTTCCAAATTTCCTAGACGCCGGACACCAGAGAAGCCAAAAAGGCTGCCATTGCAGCATTCTACCCAGACAAACAGCGATCACAATGACCGCGCGAATCGATTCCAAAGATTGACGATCACCGGAGCATCCGTCTCGTCGCTTGGATTTCTGGTCTTTGCGAATTCATCACTGGGTGATGATGGAGAGCAGCTTGCATTCCCTATTCAATTGACATCCAGCGGCACACCACCAACTGTGAGCAGTAACAAAGATACTGGCAGCAAAAATAATATTACAATACCTTCTATATTTCGAGAGAATGTTGATCAGACATCTGTCACCACCCCAGAAGCATTGACATTTTGTCAACTAATAAATGGCGTAGATATGGCCACGCCAATTCTGCCTCCGGATACTTTGAGCTTGCTCTGTGTGTGGTATGCTTTTCTATTGGACGATGAATCCAATAGTGAATCGGGTATTGTGGAAGTTGAGGATGAATTGGGCCTTGACTGCGATAAACCTGCTGATTCAAATCATCATCGTGATTTCTCTCCCTCTTTAGAATACATTCGTTCCTTTGTCAAGACAATGTTATTTGACATTACTGGAACGAAGGATGAAAACAGCAATTACTTGAACATAACACAATGGCAAAGGGGTAAAGTGAGGCTACCGGATGTTAGACTCCGCGAAGTACGTGTGGAAGAAGTTGAGACAGCAACAGCAGAACAACCTATTGGAGCAGAGGTAGAAAGAATTCCTCTAAAGTTTACATTGGAGTGCTCTGTTGATGACGATTCAAAGTCTTTTCAATTACCATTATTCAATATCCCAGAGTCATTTCAATCGAATGATTTACGATCAAGAGAAGATGTACAAGTGTCTGAGAAAGTGTTGCAAAAGCTGGCGCATAATTTCAACAATGAAACCTCAGCAGCTTTCATAGCACTCTCACTTTATCATCGGTATCAAAAATCCAAAGGCGCAACTTTGCTAGTTTCTCATCAACTATTACACAAATTAGCTGACTTACAAGAGGCAAGAAGGGGGCAGGAGAGGTACTGTTGGATTGCTCCTGATGTATCGTTCCTAAATGCAATCATAAGGGCATCAGACATACCCTTCCGGGCTTTATCTGACCTCCAGGAATCAGATAAACGTGTCCTTCAGTACCTGGAAGAGAAAAATTTTGGTAACATTCCTAATTCTCCATCGCATCCGAGTGAAGGTGAACAAAACAAAAAGGCCATGACAGTAGAACAATTAGCAACACAACAGAGACTAAAATCTGCTTATAAGGTAGCCACCTTGAAAAATGACACTGCAGCCTTAGAAAAGATACAGCAAGCTATGGAAGATTTTGAACGACAACTTCAGCTAAACAATAATTCAAATACTGACGAGGAAGAGAATGAGTCCTCACTACAAAAAATCCAGCGTGCAATGGAAATGAACTCAAGCAATAATGAAGATGCTGTGAGCTTGATAGATGAATTGGAAAATGCTATGGATGAAAACGATAATGAATGAACTGTCATCTATTCAGAAGAACACGTTATTTTTTGTCATCTATATTGAAACTGTCAAGTGGTTGAAACCAGTTCTTCTCTTTCTTGTTCTTTGTCTTTCGTTTCGGCGGTCGATCTGCCTCGCCATACTCATCGCTATCACTTTCAAACTCAAACGTTGCATCTTCGTCTTCGTCGGTAACTGTTTCTGGTGTATCTTCGTCTAAATTAAAGGCGGTGTCTCTAACAATGGCATCAGCCAAAACATCCCTTCTTATAGCATCACAATAGATACTCAGTCTCAACGTTCCTTGGAATGGATCTTCTATCCTTGTTCCTATTTCATAAACCCCAAATAAAATCCATGATATGATCCCAATAATTGGTCCTGTATAAAGACCTAAATCTTTCAATAGTGCGAATGGAAGAGTCCATAACCAGACTGTCACCGATCTCAGCGCATGCCTTGCGTAGTTAAGAGGCACAACCTGAATAAATTAAGGGTACCTTGAGTTCATTTAATAAAAACACACTAAGTTGTTACATACAATGAACACTACATACCGTTTGATGAATCCTCTCGCATGCCCCTATTGATCTCGACAGTTTATCAGTGTACGCCATCAAAGCCATTCGTTCCCTATTGGTGAACTTTGGCTGCAAATCTTCAACAACACATAATTCCTAGTAAATGTGAATATATGAGTAAGTGTTCATGTTAGATCAGTACGTTTTCCTTGCAGCGCGCTCAATTTCTCACCTTAGCCATACGATCCACCACCCAAAGCGGTCGATTTTGAGCTCTAGCACATAAATCAAGTGCTGTACCCGGCAGCAGTTTCCAGGGTAATGTTCGTTTGTCAACCCAGCATAACTCCCTTGTTTTTCTACGACTAGCTCCCGTCTCTTCTTCGTCGTAGGCTATTGCCGCCATCTCAGGGTCTGTGTCTTTCATTGAAATGTCAGGATAACTTGTGGTTTGTGACAGCACATTTGAGTGACGTTCAAGATCAAATCAAGATGATTCGAAACACAACAACTTACAGTAATAAACTATTATCTGGGTCACGGACAAAGCTTTGATCATTGACTTTTGTCATTTGCATAAGACTTGGTCTGATACGATGTCGGAGGAGGTACGGAAAAGACGCAAGAAGTGATCTGATGCGACGGGATTTTGGTGTTCCTATGGCAAATTCATAGAGTTTAATCATTCTTGAAAAGTCCCTAGATGTGGAGACAATGTCTTCCCAAATCTTTCGCCCTTCTGCAAATCGCTGGTAAGCACTGTTTGTCCTGAAAACCAACAGCAAACTCATCGCAGACACCATGACTGAGTGTGCAGTCGTCGGGATGACGATCGATGAGGCAATTCTATGTGACCAATCTGCAATATTTTCCCTGTTCGATTCATTAGCTGCAGTCAAGCACCTGTAAATGACACTCCAAAAAGTGGCCCAAGTGCTTGTCCACACGACAGGTGAACTAATATCTCTCAATATTCTCGAGTAGAAAATGTTCCGTATATTATGGCTCCAATCGGACGCAGAAACCCTGCCTGGATCTTTTTCTCTCTGCTCTCTGTATTGCCTCTCCTCTCTTTGCTTTTGTCGGTCTTCTATTTGTCTCTTTTCCTTTTGTTCCTGCTTCCGTTGCATCTGTTCCTGCTTGAATTTGGATAGCATTTTTGTGGGTGATTTTGTTTTCTCTGAAGTTTCATCTGACACGTTCGCCACATTAGTCGATTCTACGTTGTCTGCAGATTGATTTTTTTCTTTGGCAGCAGGTGCGTCGTCGAGGAGATCACGGCTGATTGAAGGACGTGTTTTCTTTCCCGTAGTCATCCATTCGCTACAAGATGATATTCAAATATGTGGGATATGAATGAGACTGTGAAATAAAATAAATACTTTCATGTATAACAAATTGACTTGTTCTGTGGACCTACCTCCAACGACGTGATTCTTCTGCCCTATCTTTCTCGTCATTCGAACTATCCTTGGAAGTCCAGAAATTGCGAATCAAGTTTGATACAAAAGCTTCTTGCTGATCTACACTTTGACTAGAGTCATTTGGAGTCAATATTGCAGATGTTGCATTCATTATTTCTCTTGACTCAAGCAGCTCTTCTTCACTCAGAATGGCTTCATTTAATGGCTGTTCTTTCCCTATTGATTCAGAAGTAGGTTTGCGTACGTCATCATGGAGTGCAAGATCATAGGCTGGTTGTGTGGATAGTGGAATCATCGTATCCTCGACTAATATTTTTGAATCCCTCTCATTGTTGGAGCCATTAACATTCGAACTAGAATATCCATTTACATTACTTGTGGAGTCTTCGAGATGTTGCTGATGTTGTTGATCCACTGGATTACCATTTATCATACTGAGATAATTTTCTGCAGGGCCAATATTGTTACCGCCATTGATCTTGCTGAAGAGTATTATTTTATCACGGCGAAGTGGAGGAGATCCGGATCGATGCGAGGATAATAAAAATGTCAGTGCATCTTCGTGCTTTCTCTTGCAGGAGATTGGGTGGTTTATAATAATATGCAGCGCTGAAACTCCACGGGTCAACACGAAAAGGCATGTGTTAACAAGTAGTAATGACCCGATGCTGATATTCATGGTGGTGTGCTTTCTTTTCCTTTTTGAACAACCCATGATCATGATTCTTGTGCAGTGAGTGTGACTTTTGACTTTTGTCTACGAAGTGCCTATGCCGCCCGCCGCCCGGGCCCCGGCCGCAGGCTGCGCGGCGGAGCGCCCAACACGAGTTGTTGAAGAACCACCAGCCATCAGAGAATGAAGTCAGAAGGAAGGGGACCATATCATACACAGCAAGCAAGCCCCCGCCCCCGCACCATTAATTCTACCTCCAAGCCGGCAGTGCTATTGAAGTTTAATTACCCCGCCCTCTTGTAAGGAAGAAATGAGTGTACACGAAAACGAGATGCGTTCCTTGAAAGTCGAGGCACTTGTTAACGAATTGAATAATCAAGTAGGTGCATTAGATGAGGTTTTATCCGTGGCTAAATTGACTGATATTGCGACACCCGAGCAGTTGGATGCAATCAAATGCATCTCATCAACCGCGCATAGTCTGGCTGATTGTCTAGGTCTTGATCTGTTCACGGACTCTCTGGATTCACACGAAGTAGACACAAAATCTCGAGCTCGTCTTCGAAACAATATGGCCGAGCTCTCATCAAGATCTGCCAAAAACCTTAGGCACGAAGCAAATAGTGACTCTACTAGAAAGCTTCTTGACGCTGTGCTCAAACCTGGGAAATCTCGAAGGGGGAGAAGGGGGGAAGACAACACACCAGAGGATCAATTTTGTATGACAAAGCTGCCAAAGGCTTTGATTCGCAAAATGGTGAATTCAAAAAGATCGGATCGCATGAGAGCGTCTGCTGCACATATTGCGCAGATTTATGGCGGAATCAACCTCCCAGAAGACTTTGACAGAGAGGCAAATGAGACGAAAACAAGGCTCAAAAGTTTTGCAGGGACAGTTATGAGGGGAAGTATGT
Source organism: Cyclotella choctawhatcheeana (assembly GCA_036939855.1). Classification (NCBI taxonomy): domain Eukaryota; phylum Bacillariophyta; class Thalassiosirophyceae; order Thalassiosirales; family Thalassiosiraceae; genus Cyclotella; species Cyclotella choctawhatcheeana. The sequence goes on from JALLPH010000007.1 coordinate 19,898, forward strand.
TTGTGAGGGCGCTAGTCAAGGAAACATCATTTTCACAAGAATTAGGAATAGGAGTGATAAATTACCTACCAACTGAGTTCCAACGACTTGACTTGGACAAGAAGAAACAACTAGCTCGAATGTTGAGCTTAGAAAATCTCAAAATGTGGGGGTTCAACACGTTTGAGATTGAAAATATAACTCATCAAGATAGGTTTGTAGGGGTAGGGGGGTTGGATGAAAGTGATACACTGGAAGTAGTCAAACGAGGATGCCCTATTGTTATGGTTGGCTGGGCAGTGCTTGCATCTCCTTATGCACAGGTACGTTGATTTGAGTTTGTGCTTGCTTTGCTCGTCCCAGTGTTTTATTCAATTACTCCCCTTAATCATACTTTACATAGCTGGCGATGGCGACACATGTCAATGATTTAGAATTGATTGAGCAGGTGAAGAGTGTCATAAGACAAAAAGCCCATGACAAAGACTTTGGAGTTGCTGACATGGTTTGTGACGAATTTTCGTGGGACGTGCTGGATAAAGCATCTGATGACAATGTCGTTGACTGTCCAGATGGATACTATTTTCTGGATTTATTCGGCATCACTCCTAAAGCCATCTGCCACTTCCTACGAAAAGTTGAGAAGGATTACCCTTCCCGCGAAGTCAATCCATACCACAACAACATTCACGCAGCCGATGTCATTCAAACAACACATGCCTTGCTCCAGATTGGTGGTGCTGACTTGTTGAATTTATACAGTCCACTCGAAGTTTTCACGATACTTATTGCGGCTGCCTTGCATGATGTTCAACATCCGGGGACGAACAATAACTACCATGTGACCAAACAAACAGAGGTAGCAGAGCTGTACAATGATCGTTCGGTGTTAGAGAATATGCACGCAACCAGAGCTTCGCAGTTGCTAAAAGAATCAGGAGGAGATCACAAAGATGTAAAAGACAGTATTTATGGAGGCATGAAAAAGAATCTAAGAGTTCAAGTAAGAACTGGAGTAATTAGTTCCATTCTGAGCACTGATATGAGCTATCACTTCAAGTCCTCTGCTAAGATGGAACAGCACATCGGTGTAGTATTGGATGAAATCAACTCAGAACTTATGGAGTTGCCTGGGTCAAGCCCCGCACCTCTCCTGAGCCGACTTAACAAAAGCGAACACTCTAAGCTTAGAGAAAAGCTCCTGCCATTTATTCTCCATAATGCTGACATCTCAAACCCTGCAAAACCTCCGATTGTATCGAATGAATGGAAAGATTGCTGTTATGATGAGTTTTTCCTTCAGGGCGATAAAGAGGCAGAAGAAGGCACGCCGATCTCTCCTCTCTGCGACCGCTCTACTACCAACACAGCTGAGGGACAGGTTGGTTTCATCACCTATGTTGTGAAACCATCATTTTTGGTGTTACAGAAATGCCTGCCAAAAGTTGACAGCGTGCTGAAACAGGTAAGTACTGGACGAGTATGATATCAGAATATCTCAACAGAATTTCCTCTCATTAGAATCATGCCGCATTGTCGATCTTCTAGCTCGATGAGAATTTGGATCATTGGACAAAAGTTGCAACATCAGAAGTGAACAGTGATGACAATGAAGATATTTGAGAATGCAACATTATATGTAAAATGAATGGTTTGAAAAAACGACAGCACCCCTTTCCCTCTCATTAGGGCGCTCACCATGCATGGAAGAAGGCTAAATATTAAATATCTATTAAATTAAATGCTATCTTTTTGCCTGTTTCTACCCTCAGCGGAAATTGATGGAGAGATATCATGTTTTGTTAGTAGAAAGTCAGGAGCTATCGACTGGTCTACTTCTGCTTTGGCTTCTGAAAATCATGCGGTATCGATAGATTGAATCCTCAATCTTGAACCTTGTTCAATTACTTACGTAAATGTTGAATGAAGAATCTTTTGAAAACTATGCTCGCCCTATCATTCATCTTCTCTTTTTCATTGCACTGATGCATAATTTTCCCATGAAGCTTCTAACATCAATTATATTATTTGTTCCACAACATCTTTATTGTCCTATTCATATCATATTTATGCATTCTATTGTTTTATGTGTAAGCAAAATAAGTAAATTGACACCACTTTTTGTTAATACCTATACTTTCACTTCTAATTTTTATTATTGCAGAAATGAAATAAAAAGATCCCACCACTTACACTAACATTCAGTGAATCTACACCAGCTTGTGTATTACTGTCAATATTCAAGCCACCGGGAATCTTGACAAAACCAGAACAAGCCCGCGCCACAAGGGTCCTCAGACCACGCCCTTCTGAGCCAAGAACTAGTACAGTTGGTTCATTATTCTCCACTTCATTTAAGTTGTAATATTTCTGATCATTGTCTTCTTGCATTGATGGTGTTGCATACTCAGTAATGTCCAAATCTTGGTCATCATCTACTTCATCATCAAGATCCCACGCATTACCTTGAACCCCTTTCTCTAGATTTCCGAGTTTGTAACTGTCTCTAGAACCAGAATCATCAGCGGCAGCACCCAATACTCTCCACCCATCCTCTCTAGCCTTGTTCAAAAGCTTAGGCAAATTACTGGTACTATAGATTTTCATAAACTCCAAAGCCCCAGCACTCGCAGCACTGACTGTTGGTGTTAGAGGAGATGAATTTTTCGAACAGACTAAGATACCAACACCATTGCCATTGTCATTGGATTTATCATCTTCAATAGCACCAGGACCCCCTCCCAAGAAATAGGCACTCCTCAACAGTGCACCCAGATTTTGAGGATCAACGACTTCATCTAATGCCAACCACAAAGACGGCATACTCTCTTCGTGTGGAAGGGGCAAACTCCTGTTTTTTAATGGAGTAAATTCTCTCCCTCCACAACGCAGCACAAACCCCTGATGAGGCCGATTCCCACTAAGCGTGTTTAGTACACCTTTGTCAACCTCAACCACATTAAGATCAATCTGTTGCGCTAGTGATATAATTTCAGAAGAAGCCTCGTTCTTAGATACACTGCGAAAGCTCCGTTTTGCATTGTCCATTGTCCCTTCCTGCACAAACAGACAGGGTGCCAATTTGGCCTCGGGTTTGATTTCCTTCTTATCTTCATTGTTGGAGAAGGATTCTTCCCAATCAGTACCATCAACAGCACTCAGTCTTTTCTGAAGTTCAATTATTTCGTCATTTTGAGCTTCTTCTGGATTTGCAAAGTCACGATTATTCGCCTTCAGTGCATTCAGTACTGGTGCAATGCCGTATAAGTGTTCATACCCTGCATTTTCAATCTCTTTGAGATTGGTCTTGACACCTCTTTCTCTTGCACTGTTTGATCTAGGATCTTCACGGCGATCAACGAATCGTCTACCTTCACCTGGACCCCTAATACCCCATCCGTCTCTCCGTCTATCGCCACCCCTGCCACCTTCACGTCTGTCACCACCACCCCTACCACCTTCACGTCTACCCCTAGCACCCCCCCGAGGCGAGTCAAAGTCTCTATTCCTTCTTCCACCACGGCCACCTCCACCCGATGACGAAAGTTTGTTGTACTTGTACGGTTCATACGATGAGTTATCCGTGGTGAAGTCATCCCATCCACCACTGCTGCTATCATCCCATCCACCGCCGCCACCGCGGCTGCTTTGTGTGTTGTCTTTTCGAGAACGACGTGCAGGACGAGAGGGACGACGTTGTTCTGACGATGATGTAGATGCACCAAAACTCTCATCATCGTACCATGATGATTCACGATCTTCTTTGCGAGCATTTCGAGAGTCAGACCATCCTGAGGCTTTCCGTTGTGGAGATGATGGGATGGCTGAATGATGTATGGAAAAGAGGAAATACTAAAGTGATGAACTAAACCTGTAATCAACAATGCAATGCAATTCCAATCCCAGTCCCATAATTTGAAACTCACCCGGACGTGCCTGGCTTTCTTCTTCGCCCCACATGGTAATCCACGCACTGCTTCTTCTAATAGTAGCTGTTCGTGTCAAACTCTGTCGAGAAGAAATGAATGAATAACCATTGGCATGTGGAATTATTCGTACAAGATACATGGTATATAATATTATATTTGGAGGATGCATTTCGGTCTCGTGTCTTGTGCGTCTTGTAAGCTCACTGTCGCAGTTTGTGGCAACGGATCAGATGGCCTCTACTTATCTTATTTGGATATTTCTATGATAGATTGACATGCAGGATCTCTAATAATCGATGAATATTGATGCGGATCTGGATGTGTACCATACCGCGGAGGCGTGATGAGTTGGGTGATGATGGAGAGGGTGATGGGTGATTTGATTTGATTGGTTTGGTGTCATGGTGTTGTGTGATTATTATGGCGGGTAAAAAAGATCCGGCACTTTAGTGAGTAGTGAGTAGTGAGATGGAAGATCGCCGAAGCAACAACTGACCTCAACCATGCCTCAACTGACACTCCGATGTTCACTTCCCATTATTTATTATTACAATGAACAAATGAAAATAGTTAAAAGTATTGCAAACTATGAGCCCGTATCCATATCTACTACTCATTCGAGCACTTTTGATATCAGTGCTGTATTTCAGGAAAAGTTCTACTGTTGCATTTACCATACAATCGGCTCGATGTCAAAGATCGACCACAACCACCCTATTTTCCGAGCCCTCCCAGCCCAAATTTCTCAGAGGCAGACCGTCAACACCTGGATTTAAGCCCGGTCAATTCGAACGACTTACATCCTGGGCCATGTCAACAGATTCCAACAGACCAGTTGTAACCGAATACGATCCTGATGGTCTTTGGCTTTGGACTCAGTGGAATGGGACAATCGGGGAGAGGAACTTTTCCAATGTTGCAATATCATTAGTTTGGGCATTAGTTGTGGATTTGTATTGCTACCATCATTACACAGTGTATTTAATCGCTACTGCCGCAGCCAATGGCGGTGATGTTTCTACACTGCTTGACAACCTGTCCTGGACATCGTTTGAGATCCCACACAGTACGGATCCAATTGTTGCTGGACTTAACGGTCTCAATAGTCTGTGGGAATTTCAATTACAACTCACAGTGTTCACTCTGTCATTCTTCGTCAACCATGCCTATGCACAATGGAAAATGACATATCAGTGTACTCGCTCTATCCAGGGAAGGCTGAATGATTTATGCCTGCTAGTTACCCTGGCTGCTCAGAGATCTTGTAGATATGGAGAAATCAATGGTGTTACTGGTTATCAGACGCAAGGTGTCAATGGAGACAGTGATGGGAGCGATAAGGATGCCAAGAAACTCGTCATGGATGTTACAAGGCTTTTGCGTATGAGTCATACAATGTTTTGGGCTGCAACACCTACTCGATCGGATGGCATGGGTGATTTACATAAAACAGAAGGTGGATTAATTGGTCATGAGCACATACCCAAAGACTTTGATCCTACTCAATTTGGGCCCATGCTCCTCAGTCCGGAAGGTCTTGATATGCTGGTGACTTATGAACAGCTTACCCAAGGCGAACGTGACGGGTTGGTAGCCTGTGGCCTGCCTCCGTCTCAGTATGCATACGCTCTATTAGAATGGGCTGGATTGCGTGTAATGGATGGCATTGAGAAAGGAGAGCTTCGTGGTGGGCCAGGCATGGAAGAGAACTTACTAAGGCAAATATCGTCTTTACGAGGTGAATATTTTAACATTGGCGATTATAATGCAGGCAGGTAAGCAGAATCATGCAATAATATTGACACCATGTTAGTTGTTCGAAACATGCTGAACTTCTTTAAAACTTTCAGAATGCCAATGGCATACGTGCAAATCATGGAAGTATTGGTTGATACGTTAACTTACTTGGCGCCTCTAGCACTTTATACAAAAATGGGAACATTTAACATCATATCAACCGGTTTGCTAACATATTGCTTCAAAGGTTTGCTTGAGCTGTCCAAATCATTTTTAGACCCATTTGGGAAAGATGGCTACTCAACTCACAATATTAATGTCGATGTATTAGTTTCGGAATTGAATTTCGGCGCCGCGAGTAGATGGGTTGATGCAGGCGATGCTTTGCCATCAGAAAGAACTATCAAATTTGAACCTTTGGATGAAGAACTTAGTGTTCTAGATGGGCGAGGGCATCCACAAGCCAATGGAATCAAACATGTCATAGATGAGGTACTATCAGAACATAATGATTATGAATACCCGGAAGACATGAGAGAGGACACACCATTAATCAAATTTGACGTACCTTGAGAGATAGTGGTATGTGTAAGTGGCTTGGTGGTGCATTGAGATCACTTATTTACATTTGTGTATACAACTGAGATATGATACAACAATAGAGAGAAATGCAATGTTGAACATACCACCTTCATATCATCCAATTGCCGAGACCTAATTTGACATCACAGTCTCAATCAATGAAACATATCATTACGAATATAAGTTACAAAATCTTGCCAGGCAGTAGCATTTATGACCTGTAAGCTTATGTTTACGCCTCCCACTGTCTCGGGCTTACTTGAATTGTCATATTCCCCTCTGCCATTCCGTAACCAACTACAGCTTTGCATGCCATCCTCCATCTAGGTTTATTCTTCAAAATTTGTCCCTCTTGCTCTTTCATCGGGCTCAACAATTCGATTCCATTCGTCACGGCGACTGATTTAGAGAGTGAAACGGTAGGAAACGGGTCACAGGTAATGAATGTTGGATGAGATTATGATTGTAATGGCAGTCAATCAATACATTTACATGAAACTAACCAACACATGTAGCGCAAGTGCCGTCTGATCCGCAATCTCCCATCCCACCACTGTCAAATCTTTCTGCCAGTTTGTCATTTAGCTTGATACCTCTTGTTAACATAGCCCTCCTTAGATTCTCTCCCGCGAATAGCTCAATATTAACATCTGGTTCTTCAAGATAGGGCGGATACTGCAATTTGATATTGACTTTCGGTTGTCTCCTTAATCGTTTAATGGTAAGCACGACTTCTTCATCCGATGATATAGGTGCAGGTAACGAAGTGATAGCTTCAATTGTAGCATCATATGCCAAACATTCGGTAGAAACACTAATCTTCTCCTCTTGAGCATCTATTCCTCCCCCTAAGTCCCTGCTGACTGCCAATGCCACTATCGAATCACCGGGCATTATACCAACGCCTTTTGAATTACCTCCATCCAATACCTCTTCTACAATAGTGATACCAACTCCATCGGCTCTTCCTGCCAACTCAGTCAACAGTAGCCCCAAACCACCTTCGCGTTTTACACTAAAACTTAACGTATCCACAAATAATTCCTTGTCATTTTTTGGCTGTAAGAAAATACCCTCTTGTTGCATGGATGTCTTGGCTTGTAGTACTGCAGTCCACTGCTCAACAGACTGGGAAAGGGGTATATTATACTTGTCCATATTCACTTTCGCACTCCCCGCTGACGCATAGGAGTTTTGGTTGAAGAGAATGGTATGCTGCATCGTGAGCGGCATGGGAGGTACGAAGGAGTGTGATTGCTGAAGGTAGAGGAGTGCAGTTGCAATGTATATTATCCTCATTATTTATGTATACTGTATTAAAATGTGTAGTATCAACTTCAAACTTCGCGTTGACCCGCCTGTCGAGCTAGCACAAACCACTGAATTTCAATTAAAATTTGTTATTGTTGTTGTGGTATCATTACTTAGTAGTGGCGCTCGGGTTTCAGCTCTGTGATCTGTGATCTGTGATCTGACTCGGTGATGAAGTGATGAACCTATGACGAATGACGAATGACGACCTACCTACAAACAAGTAGGTATGACGACCGACTAACGACTGACGACTCTACCCTCCTCTAATCTACCATACCCTCTATCGAAGGACGACCTCTGCTACCTACTTACAGCAGGCTACAGCCTGCCACAGCGCTGCGCTCAGGGGGCCCATCCCTCTGCTACCATGATTCGCACCGTCTTCTTCGGACAAAATGGAAAATTAACGTAGGAATTCATACTAATCCAAATTTCACAATTGAACTCCCCGCCCCATTCAGACAAAATGCACGTAGGAATAGTATGGTAGTGGGGGCTCGCCCTTTTTGCTCGGGAGACTTCAAGAGTCTCCCTCTCTGGGGTCGTATAATATTCTATGGTCCCTAATTAGTTTTTACCCTAGTGAAGGGTTGATAAGATATTTTGTCAAAGTTCTCACGTTTAATTTAAGCACATTATCCTTTATGAATATCTGACTACCAAGAGGGGTATATTAGTGCGATAGAGGGTGATGTAGGGCGCCCCTTCGCTATTCGCCCGCCGAAGTCACTTCACTGGACTAACATGATAAACAAACAGGTCGACGAAAACATCTAAAGCGTCTGGAGGAGTATTAGGTATTCAAACGAATGCTGGTGAGAGTGAGTGTAGGGGAAGTGGTTGTTTGGCAAGGATTGGGTCAAATTGCTAATAACAATATTATGTGCTGTATACGAATAAAGAGTTCTGTCCTCCCAATATCTTCATTTGAATCTGTGTGTTCAGTGTTCACTTCTTGTTGTGGACTTGGTACTTTCATTGCAAAACTCACATCTCCATATTCTGAAAATATAACATCTCTCAAGAAATAATGGCTAAGGGAGAAATCACTCAACAAAGCGGAGATGACTCCGCAGCCGAAAGCATCTCTCTCCCCTCCGACACACTCTCCAAATCTCGTCACAATAACAACCTTCAAACCCATGAAGAAATATTCGATCAACATGATATTCAGATACAGCAAATTTTTGACAATAAGCATCACGACATCAATTTTGACGACGACGATGGCACTGCTGCCTCATGGGGCGAGGAAAGTTTTGGCAATTCCACAATAGCTAGTTATGAAAGTTTGGGCAATGCCAGTTTGACCGAGTTACGCAGTGCACTGATCGCACGAAGACGGCGGTTATTAGATGAAGGAAGTGTCACCAGACGCCGTCGAAGGGCGGCAAGTTTAGATGGTAGTCTTGGGTCACTTAGCTTTGCCAGTTTAACGGAGAGTTTGACTAGTCTAACTAGACGGAAGAAAAAGAAGAAAAAGGACAAGAGCAAGAAGGACAAGAAAGATAAGAAGGTATGCAACATTTGCCACTAACACAACCCAAGTAAATACATCGCTTTGACTTACCGATTTTTTTATACTATTCGTTTAGAAGAAAAAGAAGAAGGGAGACAAGTCCAAAGATAAGGACAAAAAAGCTTCCAAGAAGAAGGGTAAGGATTCCGAATCTAAAAAATCCAAAGAAAAACATGCGAAGGAGGCAGACAACGGTAGTCTTAAGAGACCAGCCAATGATGCAGATGATAATAGTTCGAAGAAACATCTCAATGATGCAGATGATGGCAGTCTTAAGGACAGGAAGAAAAGAACAAACTCAGAATTAGTGACACTTGATAAATCAGAAAGAAGCTGGGAGGCAAATAGTTCAATAAGAAAATTGAATAAAAGTCTATTCAATTTCAGCAGCAAGTCACCTCTTGGGACAACATCAGATAAGGAGGATTTTAGTCGGTCTCTGTCTGGGAATGACACTATGGCCTTTGTCTTTTATGCTTGTGATGAGAATACTGGATGCTGCGCATTGTAAGTACACTGTGTTTACTAGTAAATTATTGTTCCATAACTTCATGGAATTAGAGTTTTCAAACCATCTCATGTCGTTTCTTCCAAAGCCATCCCGAGGTACAACTTCGTAAGAAAGCAAGACTTGGTGGTTGGGTTGATGTTCTAAAGCAATGCCCAAAGTGTAATGATCCCAAAGAAGGAGGATCTTTACCAGGGGAATATGATAATTCGAGTCTACTCAGAGTAGACAGCAATACTAGCCAGAGACAAAGAGAAGAATCTAAACAAACCCCAGAACTAAGAGACAATAGTGAACTCGAAGAAAAACGAACTCGCGAAAGAGAACGAAGACAGGCCCTTGAGAGAGAGCGTAGACAGAATTTGCGGAAGCAGGCTCTTGATAGATCAAGGGGTAGGTATCAGTCATCTTCAGAACTTGATAAGAGAAGCACAGGGCAACGATTGGATAGAGATCGTACTGCTAGTGATCGACGAGAATCCCGTTCAAATCGAACAAGAGAGACTCATCACAGATCGTTTAGGGACTCATCGAGGCAAGGCATGCAACACAGCAGTTGCTCTGATAGACGGGCAACCAATCGCACACTAGACCATGACAGAAAAAGTAAGACAGACACAAGGGAGGGCAGATTAAGCCGGGGTGTCGGTAGCTCTAACCGACTTTCTCAAAGAGAACACCATGATCATACCAAGAGAATGGGTAGAGAACTAGCCAGGAGAGCAAATCAAAGTTCCACAAAGCGCCGACCACATCAAATTCGAGAGAGTAGCTCTTCTTCGTCATCAGATTCATCATCTTCCAGCTCCTCTTCATCAGACCGTGATCTCCTGCAGAAGTCAAAAATGTCAACGAGTAGAGTCAAAACGCATGCTCCCAAAAGCCGGAAAGCCCCAAACGAAAAGACTACGAAATCCAAAAAGTCACCTGATTCGTTACAGCCAAGAGAAAGAATTAGATCTATCCATAATCTGGATCAAGGACATAAACGTCTTGAAAGGCGAGAAAGCGGATTATCAAAATCTGAATGTGTTGTCAACCCTACTTATAAAGACACAAAAGATCTAAGTCGAAGTATTCGATCTAGAGATTCAACAAAGGATGAGACACAAAAGCGCCAATCATCAAAAGTCAGCAGACACACTCTTAACCGGCAATCCACAGGTAGCAGTGGACAATCTAAGTCAAAAATGAAATTCAAGACTGTGGATTTCAACCCTCCTCAGGCCCCTAGAAGTGATACTGGAAGTGAAATAGAATCAATTGAAGCTGCACATAAAAGATATAGTTCGAAAGAATCTTTGGACGAACTTGTTTTTGATAAGGTCGATTCAACAAGGCATGACATTTTGGAATCCGAATCATTAGCTGGTAGCAACTTCAGTAACACACTTGATCGTGATGCCAGTGAGGAGCGGGCGTACAAAAAACGAGAGCATCATGACACACGGAAATGCGATAGAGATAGGGTCTCAAAGAGCTTAAGGCATACGGATGAATCGTCGCACTTGGCAGACAGGAAATATTCCAAGTCAGCACACTTTGAGTTCGACCCCAACAATTCTCTCACATCTTTGAATAGATCAGAGCCATCACTAATGGAAACATCTACAGATATCTCACCAAAAATTGTACTAGGTGCTAAAGCAAAATTGGATGAGCACCGCAAAACCAAATTAATGAAAGCAGATTCCACACCAAAAGGAAAATCTAAATCATTCTACGAGCACGGGCAAACAAAATCGAAAGCAGCGCCAAATGGAAAATCGAGATCATTCTCAAAGTCTGCCATCGAAACAACCCAAACTAGAATAGACCTTTCCGAACGAAGTTTCTTCTCAGAGGAAGAAAGTATTACGGATGTTATGAAACGAGATAATGATATCAAAAACATGTCCCGACAAGGTCAGCTCATTCTCTTCTATCTTTTCCATACAAATTCTAATCGAACTCACACTTGTTCCATCCTTTTTGTACAGAAATGGCGGCTTTCGTGGCCTTAGAGTCTACGGCACGCCAAAAAAGCAGAACTCAATCCGGAGATCAAAAGTCTTCTCACACAAAAGCTAGCGCCTCTGAAACACCTTCTGATGCACACGACTCCGTAGAAATTTCATCCTCACTGTTGAAGCAAGTGGGTACAAGACTCAGCTCCAACTCTGCCGAAGTCAACAATGAAGTCTCAAGTGATATGGATTTAAAAGATCTTATGAAGTACTATGCAGATAAGGACGATAATAGCGCCTCACATAATTCGGCTATCGCAATTGTCACTAATCTGCAATGGCAGGGTATCGGCATGTATACTGGCCAAGTCAATGAAAATATAGAACCACATGGACAAGGCAAACTTGTGATGAAGAATGGAGCTACTTTGTTTGGGCAATGGGCAAACGGAAAACCTCTTACAAATAGTAGTCCCGATTCTACAGATCAAAATAAATCGCGAATCATTTATAATGAGCACAAATCAGATGATGAAGTTCCGGCTTACAGACTTGGAGACGAAGGACGTAGTCGCGACATGGTCAAAGAAAAGGACAAACACGCAGCCAATGCGCGAATCTCCAAGCTTAAACCGGGAGCTGCGGGTTTCATACGAAGGACAGATGGTGCTTGGACTTTTGCCAGGGTAAAGAAAATCACCCATGACACTGCATACTTCATTGTCAACTCTGTGGGGTCCACCAAATCGTATAAAGTCAAGTACTGGTATTCTCATATACGCAGATGCAATATCCCCAACGAACGACTACCATCAAATGAATCTCCTTTGCGAAGATCATCGAATGATTCAGTTATGTCTGGCACTTCTGAGTATACTGATGTGAGCCAACTGGCAAGCATGATGAAGCAGCCTGCGCAAGAGGACTCATCACCGAAAGAGTCACCTCCAAAGTCTTTTGAGATAAATGAGGTTAGACCATATGATCCAAGCAAAAACAGATTTTCTATAAAGGAACTCTTGTTACTTAGAGAAGCGAAAAGCAAAGATGCTCCCGTTGAACCCGATGCAAACCTGATAGAAGAGAGCTCCTCAGATGACAGTGACAATAGTGAAAGTAGTAGCAGCTGCAGATCACATGATGATGACATCAGCAATAGAAAACAGCCCGCTGTTGATGGGGACGAAGATAGTAGAGATACAACCCAAACTGAAACCACTAACAAGAGTTTATTGCGTAAGGGAAGGTTCTCATTCAATGATGATGGGCCTCCTGTGAATCCCAAGGGTCGCAATGTATCTTTTTCTGATGATAGAAGCAACAAAACTGAAGACTCGCCTACAATTGACGCACCAGACGATATTAGTACCAAGACTGAAGATGAAGATAACTTTGATGTGAGGACAAGTCAATCAGGTCAGTATAGTTTACGGGGACTTGAACCATAAGATTGAATAGTATTGTAATTTGTAGTTGTTTACTAAATACTGTGACAAAACGTGATGATGCAATCAAGTCTCTGTGATATGAAGTGAACCTGTTTTCGCAACGATTTGATACTAAATAACTGGTGTGAAATTATGATCCTTATTTTGGTTCCCAACCAGTTTCAAGCTTCCACTCATTTGTTTTCCGCTTATTCACCTCCATTGCTTTCTCATAAAAGTAAATTTCAAGCGCATTCTCTTTAGTCAGCATTTCTAGGGACTTTGGGCTCAGCTCCTTCAACAGGTCTCTGTAAAAATATGTCTTGTCCCGTTTGTTAGTCTTTTGCACCCTTACATACGAAGCATCGTGATTTGAGAGAGCAAATTCAGCATCTCGAGGAACTCCAAGAACATCAGCTACATATGCAGCCTGATCAGGATCGTTGAATGATTCAAGGAACAGGACAAGATCGAATTTTTCCAATGCATGGAGTGCGCGGGTCACGTCTGATTCATCGAGCGGACCCCAAGCTACACTAGGATAAAAACACGGCCCATCACACCCTAATTCACACGGTTCTTTTTTGTATCTACTCTTGGCACATGGATCAAACAATACATTTGTCTTATGAAAGTATTGAGTGCATAATGGTTCAGGAGTCACATACAGTGTATCATTATAAGAAGGATGCAATCGATGAATTTCCTTAGTAACCGTAGAGTTTCCAACCTTGCGATCCACATTTCCAAGTCTACGATCCATGCATTCCTCTGAAGAACATCCGGCCAGCGCTCTGAGTTGAAAGTTGTTTCTGTAATAGCGACCAAAGTACATGTTGAATCGCCGATCATACTCTCCATATTTTTTTCTGAACTGCGGACCGCCGCCTTCCTTCTCTATCCATTCCGGGATAGTCTCTGTCAAGAATTTAGAGAGTTGATGTGTATATGTTTTGTTTGTGTATAATTGTGTTCTATCGATGGGAAACTGAGTTCCAGTGCCGCTGAAGAAGTACTCGCTCATGTGTCGTTCGATAGGGTGCTACCGTGTGGATAGTAACAGCAGCAAAAAGTGATGATGCTTATGATACTTATGGCATGATATCGTAATACATGGAAATCAATACAACACTCACTCTCAACGTAATCACCGTCAGTGCATTGTTCCACCTATCATCCACCGACGCACAATCTGCATCCATTGTTTGGAACTCGTGCTCTACATACAATACATCTGAAGTTTCATTGGTTTTCCCCTGCCGTAAGTGAAGGTAATCATCACGGGTATTATGTGTTATGCCATGGTAGAGGAATACTTCGCGAAAGTACGAACGTAACGTAGTTCCACCGGCTTTACGTATATGCTTGAAGAAGAAATAGCCTTGTGTTGTATTGGCAAAACGTCTTTGCCATCTGTTCTTGTATGGCTCTGCGGCTGTAGAGGTACTACGCGCTTTGTTTGCAGTTTTGACGAGTTCTACAGCTTGTTCTGCTCGTAGTTCTGTATCTTGTTTTGCATCCTTCTTATGCTTTGCCTCCGCAATGTCAGTGGATACTCTATCCAATATTGGTGCAGTTTTGAAAGAAACGAGGTAGACTGCGATTAAGGTAAAGAGTAGGCTTGTTCTTTTTAGATATGCGTTCATCACTAGTTTGTGGCATTGGAAACAAATGTGTTGTGTAGATCATTTTGTAGGCGGTAGGCATTGGTGATGCCGCATGATGGTCATCAATCATCAAGCTCAACGCAATTGAGGGCTCGCCAACAGAAAAGTTCCATGTTCCATTCCGTTTTACCGCCACCCAAACACGCACACCGCACGCCACTGCACGCCACACCGCACACACATCTCACATCACACAAATCGAATCACAGGGGGAAATCCAAAACCAAAACCTCTCAATCTCAATGGAATCCAGACTCGCCCCAAAGATGGAAAAGATAATAATTGACAAATGCGATTGCCCATGCCACAAATCAAATGGCATACAGCGGCTGTCGAGGCCAAATATGAACCAGCTGCATCAATTCATCCAAAATCGTCAGTGGAAGATTGTGAAACGAGCCATCCGGGCCGATGTCAGTGTATCTATGCGTATTGCCGATTCTTCGAAGGAAGACAGCTGGTTTTCTTGCGCAAGAGATGCTACATGGAGGCGTGATATCTTGTGTGAATGTAATGACAGTGTAGATTTAGATATTTACTTGCCAAGTCAGCCCACACAACAAAATGAACCAGATAAAAACCTATCAACTGAGGAGGATTCTCTCCCAGTGAGATATTGGGTGAGACATCAACACAATGGACAATCCGCTATCTTACAGAAACGCACTCTGTTGCACTCAATTTCGAAGCTAAAATTCTATTCTGATGAAGCAATAATAGCTCAACTGTCCTCGGGAAATTGTGAAGAGCTGCACGATTTAGTAGAGGCGAATTTAACTGCCAAAATGATAATTGATGCTAGTATGAATGAGTTAAGGTCTATAAACGAGGGATATTATAATGAATCAATTGACGACGAGCTGGTGCATTTGGATCAATGTTTTGATAAGACATGTCGAAAGTGTTCATGCTACTATCAGTCTCAATACTGCCCCCCTGTGGGTCTCGATACTGTAGAAAAATACGGAATGGTACAGGATGAAGAAGCCGATCAATCACTTACCGGGGAAGTTGACAAAGTGTTACATAAGTCAGTGCTTACAATGACAGATGGACTGGGAGCAACTGCTCTGCATTTACTTACCGGAGAAGGATCTGCCCATGTTGATTTAATCACAACATTTCTCGACGGATGCCGCTCTGTAGATAAAAAGAATAAACGCAGGCCTACTTTAGGTGACCTATTGTCTGCACAAAATGGACATGGATGCACTCCGTTACATTTTCTCAGTGGTAAGATTGTGTACTGTTCATTTTCAGTGCGCCACAAAGTCAGCGTCTAAGTTCATGTTCAACTATATCTCGTAGATAGTGCAAGCGAGGAGGCGCTGCGTATTGTTGTAGATCGACTACGGCAGGAATATGATAGCAAGCCTTCTTCGTTTTGTACCAACAATTTAAGTCAGCATCCACTAGCAATCCAAGACAATGAAGGTGATACTGCCCTTCATTATGCCGGCAGCAATGGAGCTAATGCTCAAGTCCTTACATTACTGACCACATCACAGCCTTGTGCAGTATTGATGAGGAATATTTGTGGTAGATTACCTATTGATGATTTGATAGCGTGGTATGCGGATATGAATCAAGGAGAATCAGACAATGACAGTGACAGCGCTGACGACTATGAAAACGATGATGAGTCAGCAAGTGACAGCAGTGAAATAAAAACAGAGGAAAGATTCTGTTCCAATCCAAATGATTTGATAACACAAGCGCTAAAAGCAATGCTGGCTCCTTTAATGACACAACCGTCTTTATCACAACATTGCAGATACTATCTTTGGGATCGAATGCGGATCTTAATACAAACTGGAGCAAGCTATATTATAACCGCAGCTACCTCAGGTGATGAATCATGCAATCTAAAATCTGCACCCGAAGACCTAATCAGTGCGTCCATCTACGTAACAAAACTAGCCAAATTTCCAGCAATTGCGCTAGTAGCCAGTGTCCTACTGTCGAGAGACAATTTAGTTGATGCTGATGTTGAAAGCAACTCAAACATGACTTCATCAGATTACACAAGAATGGCACTATTACAAGAAAATAGTTTAGGTTTTTTGCCCCTGCACATGGCGTGTGGCAATGCGTCGCAAATATTGCCCTCTTCTGACATCATCAGCTTAAAGAACTATCTATGTAATGCGAATATCAGTCAATCAAAAACGCTTACAGGGACGGTATTTTGGAATACTGAGAAGTTGCCATGCTCGATGATCAGTTACCTACTTCATCTTTGTCCTGAAAGTGCTCAAATACCTAATCGAGAAGGTAGGCTTCCTCTTCAATTGTTCCTTGATGGTGGCTATGATGCAAACTATGATAGAATGGACAACCCCTTAATATGTGTTGATTTCGAGAGGCTACTTGCAGCGTGCCCAGAATCGATCAGGACACCTGATATCTGCAGTCACATGTACCCTTTCCAAACTGCAGCGGCATCAAAAAGCGAATTACAGGAAGAAGACGGCTCCAGTTCTGATCCAGAGCGATTGAAATCTATTGAAATGACTTATCGGTTGATATTGGAGGATCCCTCGTTGTGTCGTAAAGCAACTTAGAATTTTACGAGTTACGTTGACTAAACTAATTATTTAGTACCCCGAGATGCACGTTTCCGCATTTCATGTATTGGTAGTGGCTTGAGGTTTTCGTTACGTGGTAGATTTCCTCTTTGTCTCGCCCGTAGAAGCATCCTTTTCTCAACATTAGAGAATAATCTACCCCCTGATTGCATCATTCCAGCCAAAACATGTACATCTACTTCCTCACTCGTTGAATTGATGTTGTCTGTAGTACTATTTTGTTTCTTTGAAACAACAAATGAATGTTGAGTTGGGTCCAATTCTAGATCATTCACCTTCTTCTTTTTTGAGCCAAACTTTTGCTCTAATGTTCCATTTCGTAACGCCTCTAACTCCTCAGCGAAAGCATTTGTAGCCCATTCCATGTGAACATGTTCAAATTGCTGTTGTTCCTCTGGTGTCAAAGCATCTTCTTGTTCAATAGGATCTGAATGTCTGATACTGACATTTGACTTTGCATCATCTATGGATAGATATGGTTCCCACCATTTCGTTCCTTTGGAATCAGAACAATTCTTTGTTTTACCATGATCCAAAACACGTTTCATATCTTCTCTAGCAGAAACAATTTCCTTGATAGCCGCTGATACATCTGTCCAAGGACTGTCGTCATCAATTTTCCATCCATTGGCGTCGATATCATTTGGATCGAGCGATGGCAATGACGCATTCCCATACTTGTTTATCACGTTCCACACACCTGTCATGGACTCTTCTATTTGTTGAACCCGCTCTACATTAATGTGGTGATTACTTCTTTGCACAACATCATCACTTTTTATGCACTCGTAGTTGTACTGTGGACGGTTGATCGAGAGAGAGGGATCATCAAAGCCGTCTGAGCTCTCAGACTGTTCCATTGTCTCTGATTCGTCGGAATTCATGGGATAATAATGTTGAATGTTCTCTTGAATCTCTAGATCTGGGTAGTGTAGAGTTGTGTTGATGGTTGGTGGGATTGTTAATGTGGCTGGGAGCGGTGCGGTGGGATGAGTGTGATCGTGGTTGATTGGAGGGTGATGGGTGATGGGTGCCCGCCATTCCCCGCCCGCGCAGGCCCGCCCCGATTGTTGTGGGGTCCACCCGCCGCCCAAGCATTCTATTCGGGGTCCGCGCCAAACAAAAAATCACACACCGAAACACGAAACACGGAACAACAAACCATGGCCGACACCGAACTAGGATTCTCCACCTCCTTCCTTAACACGCTCCAATCCCAGCGATCCAGCCTAACATCATGGCTTGAATCTGAAAAATTCCGCATAGATTCCATAATCGATGAGATAGAAAGCACCCACGCCGGCGAAACTGAACGAATTACGAAGCTGGTCCAACGTTTGGACGACGTGAGGGTGCAGCGTGGTCTTGCATCTTGTGCCGGGGAAGGGAGCTCAAATAAAATCGAAGGCACTAGTGCGGGGGGTATGGCTCAGCAAAAACGTGATTTGGAGCAGAAACAAGCTCGACTTCAAACCGAAGTGGATGGATTGCGTGAGAAGAATCGGGAGGGAGAAGTTCGTTTGAACGGTACGTATAATATTACACTCAAGATCTTCATGTTTTGTCATTCATACGCCTGATTGTGTTCATCACTACATTATTTTCGCACGCTCTCAGAGCTGCTCGAGAAGCAATCGGAGTATCAGGCACAAGCTGTTGCTACACGAGACAAAAAGATGACAATTGCTGAAATGAAAAATACTACTCTTGATGATTTGACTAAGGGATTGTGTAATTACAAGTATCTCGGTTTAGTGTTTGAGCGTGTTGGTAAAAAGGGGGAACTACTGTAAGACGTTGCTTTTGCTAGAATTGAAATGTTGTGAATTACTATGGTTGTGGCCGACTTACACTCTTCTTTCCGGCAATGTGTAAGATTCAAATTCACTAAACTGTCTCCAACAGAACCGAACAAAGCCTTCTCATTTCTTCTAACTTTAGCACCAAGTGGATCTTATATGCTATCCAATTGTGAACCTAATCTCGAGACCAAAAAGACTGATGAATTGGTCCAGGTGTTGAATTCGGATAGTGACAATGGTTTAATGTATTTTTTAGTTGGTATGCGTAAGTTCATACCTGTTTAGTCATCCCTGCTTGCTGTTATGATGTTTGCATAGATTCTCATATGTAATTATTGACAATTCAGGAAAATTGTTCAAAGAAATTTAAGCAAAAGGAGGCATATGAGACCTGGTTGGTTGCTTGTTATTGCTACATCATATTATTGCAACTATGTTTGTTCATCATCTTTGGTCAGTTAAAACATTTTTAGACACAAATAAAGGTGCCAGTCTTTTAGTTATGATGTTGAGTTACGTCAAATTTACGTTTGAGGTTGTTGTTTGAGATTTGTACAGGGATATTTAGTTGTTACCTCTAGTAGATAAATAATGTAGGGGCTGGTCCCGCACCCGCACCGATGACACACGACCTCACACGACACACATACACGCCGATGCCAACTAACAGAATTGTTGGGCAGCGATCAGCGATGTAGAAATCGACCATCCACAAAGCCACCCACTCCATGCCGATCAACGAAAACGTAATAAAGGCAGCGCACCGTCTCTTTCTCCTCCTCTTACTCCTATCCATATTGCTCCTCGCTCCATGGCCTCAAAGATATGAAAATTCGCCAGGGTCTCTTTTAGAATTTATATCAGCACACCTCTCCCACAACGATCGACACCCAAAGCACGCAACAACTACCAGTCACAATCATCATTCTAGTCACAAAAATACCAAAGATGATGATACTATCGATGGTTTGTTCCTGAAAGGTTTGGCACGAGGATTTTATCATGTCGGAATAGCTATTGCAGTCTGGTTCATTGGTATGTGCTTGCTTGGGGGTGCATGTAGAGCGTATTTGTGTATAGAGGATATTTATAACCGGAGACTTTATTCGGTGCTACCATTGTTCCGAGAAGAGGGTGAGGATGACTACGATGATGATGATGATTATGATGATGGGATAGAAGATGTCCACAGTGATGATGACTCAATAGGAGACATTGGAATGAGAGAGATAAGAGAAGCAGTTCAAAGTAATCGCACGTGACAAGAGCTAGATATGTGTGGCAAATGATGCCATGATGGAATAAAACAGAAGACTTGTATACTTATGAATCTAGAATTACTTAATACATGGATGATGGTGACGGTTTCTTTACGTATATTAATCATCAATTATCAATTCACGATTTCAACATATGCTTGGAAGCAAACGACTCACATAATGTTTTCGTCTCTCTCTTCCACAATGAACTATCAAGTATACCTGACTCACTAGCATAACATTTGTACAATACACTTTGAACGAGTTTTGTTAGCTCTCTGCCACTGAATCCATTAGTTTTGGATGAGAGGTCTGACAATGCGCTTTCAACATTGAAACTTGAATTGTATGTGGCATTCGGAAGTGAACGTGAAATGCACGATGTCAAAGTTTTCCTCTGGATTGCATCGGCTGAGCAAAATACTTGAGAAAATGCGTTGTTCAGAATGGAAAATCGTTCGTTCTTTGAAGGTAGGGACAGATCGATGTGCTCATCCATCCTATCGAGTACAGCCTCATCAAGCTCGCCTGGATTGGATGTCGTGAGTATCAACATGATGTTTCCGAAAGTTCCTGTCATGCTGAGAAGGACATTTAGACAATCTCGCGAGTAGCCAGCTGAGGAGGACTTCGTGACGCCATCCAAGCCTCCTGCACTTGTATCTGGCTTTGTCTTTGATCTACTCCCAAGTAAAACTTCAGCTTCGTCAATGATTATAATGCCTCCCGCTCCTTTACTAGCCCATAATAGCAGTCTTCGCAGCTCGGAAGGGCCTTGGCTCTTGAGAGGAAAGACTAGATGGAATAATGAATGGTGGTAACATGCAGACAAATATTTAAGCTATTAAACTGCGGGTGATATGGACTTACCATCTCCTCCACTCATTATTGCATACGGTAGACCTATCGATTGAGCTAATTTCTTGGCAATCATGGTTTTCCCACAGCCAGCCTTCCCATGTATTAGAACGCTTCTCCTGCAACTACTAACAGCTGTTGCCACCTCAACGATTGTATCCAACCGTTCTTTGATTATATCAGGTATTACAATATCAACGGTATTTTGCTTGGTTATCAAGTATGGCCTCATTCGCAAGTTTCCATATTCGCGAACAAGACGAGGGGCCGTGAAGAGACGCAGAATGAATATACATGTCAATGATATACCTTCTTTCAATGTTGAAGCGGTAAAGACTAATGCTGCAATGGCACAGACGTAAAACAGAAATTGACGCTGGCCTTCAGCTGTGCTGATAATATGTGTTGCGCATCTCGCTAGATGCCAGAATATATTTTCAATGGCTTGAATCATTTCGGCGGTTAATGCATTGCCCAGAATCCTAATTTGATCCAAAGAGATGGATACATTTTCTCGCTCAACTGCAGCTTCAGCATCGATTTCTTCCTTGGCTATACGTGATTCAATCCGAGCTGCGTCGTCAAGCTCTTTCAATTCTCTGAAATAGTGATTGAATCCCTTTAGTAAGAGCAACGAATTTCGACGCAAACCACAATGTTTTAATGGTCGTACCTCATTGTAGAGTTCCAAAGTATCTCCACATTTTTGATTGCATCAAAGTAAATCAACACTGTATCAAGTGCGGCATTGGAGTCTTCAGCTTTCATTTCTCTCGATGACACATGTGCTCGTTCTATTTTCGTCAACTTCTCAGAAGACCAATCATTGGCTACAAGTGACTTCAAACGAGAGTTTAGCCTTGCTCTAAGTAAATTGATCTTTGTTGAATGTATTAATGCATGGCAAAGCTGAGTAATTCTCTTCAATGCTACCTCAGTCTCTAATGCTGCAACCTCAGATGCTAACTGTGCAGGTGTTTTGAAATGATCTGAGTTGCCAGTTATAGCCTTTAAATTGGATACACTCCTCGCTATAGCGGAGTGTTTGATAAAAGATGATGTGGCAAGGTACTTCGACGACAACTCTTCCATAGACTTTGCTAGATGAGCCAAAGCACCTACA
Source organism: Cyclotella choctawhatcheeana (assembly GCA_036939855.1). Classification (NCBI taxonomy): domain Eukaryota; phylum Bacillariophyta; class Thalassiosirophyceae; order Thalassiosirales; family Thalassiosiraceae; genus Cyclotella; species Cyclotella choctawhatcheeana. The sequence continues at coordinate 42,136 of JALLPH010000007.1, forward strand.
TTATACGAAAATATTGTCGAGGAGTCAAGCTTCGTACTGGTGTCATCACTCCCCACGGGTCCTACATGATATCGCGTTTTCCGTTGATTCTTATTCACTGTCAGATCTATATCGTCTTTGAGTTTATATTTCTTTAGAGGCAATGATTGAATCTTTGCCAACGCAGTATCTGAGTTGATCTCACTCTCTACTACAAAGCCTGCAGATTCCCATGTTTCAATCCTATTAAGAGGCGTGTCATGAGGTTTGCGGGCATTGACCTTGTCAATATGAGCCATCTGTAAATTGACATAAACATCAGATGCATTCTTGGCCAATCCTTCAATAGTTTTCATTATTGTGTCATCTACGACATTGGTTGTATTCTCCTTGAGACGTGTGAATGCGTCGACAGCAATGTGAGTAAGTTTGTCTGCCTCAGCTTGCCAGGATTCAACGATTACGGCCTCTTGTTCAATTTCGTGCAGCCAAGATGAGTCGTCAAACTGCGGAAGGGATGAGTGCATGAGAATGTCTTTGAGTCTTCAGTTGTATCCAAGTATAGAAACATGGAACCTACCAATGAATAATTAAACGACTCAATAGGGTAGGAGGAATCATGCAATGACGGATGATACCACAATTCATCCTTCTCATCTTCATTAGCATCCCAATCAACTGAAACTGCTGTGGAATAATTTGGAAATACGTCATCAAACTCCTCCAACAGACTGGTTAGATTTCGGTCGAGGTCTTTCATTTTCGATTGGATTTGTTCTGCAAAAGGTGCAATGGATGATGCGATTTCTGAATCCTGAATTGCACCCACACTTTGATGCTGGATCCTTTCCCATGGGTGCTTTTCAACAACAGCAGCGCGGATCAAGTCTGTCAATGATACTGCGGCGGAAGAGGGTAAATCCATGGTCAGAACAAAGATCAATTTACAAAACCTTTACTGTTCTGTGGTTTGTCGACGCGGGTTAAAGAAGCTGCCAGCTCTTGCAAACAAGCGGACAAAGCGTAAAGCTAAATTTTAAAATGAAAACCCCCAAAAGAAAGCGAGGGCTTCAGTTAAAGTGTTGGGAAAAAGTTGCCTCGTTGTGCTCGAGGTCGCAGAAGAACATCGCCTCGCTAAAAGATGTCTGAATACTGGTGCTAGGTTTCATATGAAACTCACTTGGTGTGCGATGTCCGTTTTGTAATTGAGGTGACTTCGTTCTGAAGTAAACACAGATGGTAAATCCTCTAGTTATTCTGCATCTTGATCTGGAAATCATCCGTGCATAAAATTTTCTACATCTTCATCTACAACAACTTCAACTAATCTTCATCAAAAGTCTGTGCATCTCCCTTTCCTTTCCCAGTCACCAAACCTTGTTGGTTCGGCCAGTCTCCCTCCCCGCCTCGGACCTCCCCATTCTTGTATTTTGCCAAGGCCCAAACTAGGATCCGACGTGACGAACATTTCTTCCTGTTCCATCTCATCATCTTCTTCAACGGGACCACATTTACTATCAGTGACGGAGGTAGATTGTGATTGTGATTGGGATGCATCTGATTTCTCTATTGAAACGTGGACGGCTTCTTTTGGTTGCAAGACGACGTAAGATGCATGATAGCTGCGGGCATTCTCCAATAAGTGAACGTAAGCGCTGCTTCCGTAAATTGTCGCTGTATTCTTATTCATCGCCGTGGAGTAAGGGTGAAAGCAGGTGACAAACCATCTACCTGCAGCTTTGTTGGCCAGTCGAATCATCGTTGTTATTGTTATTTATGTTTGTTTATGTTTAGCCAAGCAGATGATGATGATCGAGTCAGAGGAGGTTTTATCTACCTGTGATAGGTCTAAGGTCTAAGGTACTTAGATAGGCATTTTTAGATCCTTTGGCATTCTTCATCAAGCTTCATCGGTCGAGTGCAAAGATGAGGTGAGTGGCATGTAAAATTCAGTAGATACAGTATGAATAGGCAGTTCTTATATTTTAATGGAGAATGTGAAATAATTTCAATTGTGAAATCCATCAATGAATTCTTCTTGTGTATATCCTTCTGGCATTGCTCATCCAGCCATCTCAACTAACAAATCCCTATTGGTGAAGGAAATTATGCAAAACATTGTAATTAGTATGCGATTGAGATGTTGTTCTGTATGACCTGATGCGCATAACACTTACCGATAAATCAACTACACTAGCAGTAATATCATCATGTTTTGACCTCCGTGCCCTACCTTTTGGCAAAGACATCAACATCCTTAGACTCGACAGATTCCTAGTCTTTCTAACTTTGTTCAGTACCTTACGAACAATCACCTCAGACACAGTAGGAATGCTGCCAGAAGAGTAGGAGTGAGAATTGTGTCTACGGCTTCTGCGATTGCCAGGCTGGTCTAATGCGAGAGACTCATTGCTAAAACGAGTGGAAACACTACCACCTTCAGAGTATTTGCGCTTGCTTCCCACCTTCGCTGTTTCCTCAGCAGAGGATGCTGTGGATGCAGTGGCAGCCGTTGCCATTGCTCCATCGTCATGACTGCTTGTATCTTCCGTCCCTCCAGTTGAAACAGTAGGTGGCGTACTCCTGTCATCTTCACATGGCGAGGCCAAGTGTGTTGCTCCCTTAACCAGCCCTTCGGTATTTATAAGAGAGCTTCCTTCGCTGCTACTACTTGCCATTCTCCTCGGTGTCCTTTCCTCTCTATGCCTTGTTTCTCCAAAAGGATGATCTTCAGCCTCGCTAATATCCATGTCATACAACGGATTAAAGGTCGATTCTTTCACTCCAGCAATACGTGCATTGTAGTAATTTCTAACCCAACGCAAAACATCATCACCACTTGCTCGCTCCCAGACCCCATCACTGGCAAGAATCAGAATTCGATCAGCACCTTTGGTGATGATGCGACAGTTTACTTCAGGCCTGGCTGTAATGTAGGGAGCATGCCGCTTGTAAGGAAAGAAGGATAAACGGGGTGTTTTGAGGTAAGCATCGCCTAATGCACGTGTTACCGCCAACGAACCAGCAACACGTTTGATTCCTCCACCAGATGCAGAAGAGATGGCTTTGGGGGCATTATTACAACGACGTAACACGGCAGTAACTTCGGCAGGATTGTAAGCAGAATGGTCTGTAGTCAAGTCGATTGGGCGCATCAGCATGCTTAGAGGCATGGGAGGTGGATGGTCAGGCGGGTCGGCAACTAATTGAGTCGGGGAAGGTGGACGATCCATTTGCGTGGGAGAGCCAGATCTCACTGATCTAACTTCCTCCTTGATTTCATCTTCTGGTTCTTCGTGCTTGAATGGAAGGTGCACATCACGATACCCTCTACTTCTGATGGCATTTACGGGAGGCTGATGATGATGCCTTGTGGTTGTTTCTGATGCATCTGACGCCAACACGCTTTCTTCACTGGAAGATGTTTCATTACTGCGGATGGGAGGGAGTGGTATAAATGGCTGTTCAATCACATTGTTGTTTTCTCCCCGCCTTAGTCGCTTGGATGCTCTCCTTGCATATCCCATGTTGTATGATGCATTCCCGGTTGCAGTATTGGATAAAGGTGTGGTGGCCCTCCTCATATTATTAAAATGATCATCATCCCCCTCATCACTGCTATCTGAATCATGATCACTACTGCTAATCTCATCAGTAATACTCTCACTCGCTCTTGACTCATCTTCGCTAGTATCAGCATGTTGCATTGAATGATCACCTTCAGGTCGGACTTTGATTGTACGTGGTGGTGCTGATCCCAACATGACTGCACGGCAATCACCAACATGAGCTGTATAAAGCATTGCATCATGAGGTCGATAATAGTGGCATTTACATCCTGCTGGTGTCGGTATGAATACTCTTTCGGTATGATGATGGCTAATGCTACCAATATTCTTTCTGCGACGACGACGCGGACCAAAGATGTCAGACACGTCGTCATCATCTTCTGTTTCTGTGATTTCACTTTCTTCCCCCAAATTCATCTCTGTAGTATTAGCCTCTGTTGTGATTGACGAGGTAGACGACAGCGTACTCAATGAACTGACACTCTTGGTTTTGGCAGCATAATCCAATTTCCTTCTCCTTGCGGCATCTTTATTGTGTGATGTGTCATCAAACCCACTTGCTGCCCGATCTCTGTGCTGTGCCTCTTGGTCTTCACGTGAATGTCTACACCAATCCAATCTTTGGACAATGAATACTACCAAGGCACATGCACCAGCATTCCATCTTCCATTGCTCACACATGAAGTTTGATGTGTCATGACAGGGTCAATGGAATTAATCCATCCTTCATCTACTGCCAAAAAGCTATCCGTAATAGCTCGTGTAATTGCCGCCACCTCAGCTGGACTGTGAGTCCCCACCGGTGCATGCTGAGTAGCTGGTGACACTGCCGTCTTTACACTCGTTTTAACACTGCTGGCACTCTCCCCGTGACTCATTATTGGATTTCCAGGTAACAAACTGCTAGCCACGCTGACGGGGGCCTCACTCTCTGCCTCGGATTCCGATTCACTCCGTAACATCCCACTTCTTCCACTCCTCATACTCCCAGCGGTGGTCCCCCGTGAATTATGATCTACACCCACATCACCCTCACTTTCACTATCTTCATACGGACTCCTATAATGGATACTATTGGGATTCACAACATCAATCCCCGCTTCACGTTGTCTCACTTGACTTTTACCCCCCGACCGGCTCCTATCCGAACTACGTATCAGCCCATCCAAATCCAACGCATTGGCATCGCGCAATTGTCCATTCACGTTACATACTCCCCGATCGACGATTTCAGACTTGAGCGCCCGTGCCACACTCGCGGCAATGTGGGGCAACAATACCTCGGCGGCATATGTTGCCACACATCCCCCGCCGTGTCCATCAATCACACTCCATAGACTCAATCGAATCAATGATGTGTTATCATCGTCATTGGTATTCAGATGATTATTTTGCGACGAAGACGATGCATTGTTGTTGTTGTTGTCATTGGTATTCATTATCCCTCCAGCGCCAGCCCTGACATCAGCCCCTCCCTCGCTTCTCTCTTCCCCTACCCCTCCACCCTCAGTCGAACTGACTTCGGAACTACTCATCTCCTTCTCCGTGGAGGTAGTATTCATCACCGCAGTCTTGGGAGGGCGTAACAAAACATTCACCAGGGAACTGTACCGATCTTCGCTAGGTGCATTGGCATCATGCGTCGATGTCCACATGCACGATCGTGGATCTTTCAATACCGGTAGTCCCGATGGTAAATGCTTATGCTTTTTACGGCGGTGTCGTTTGCGGGGTTTTGAAACGGCAGAATTGGGTAGGGAGTCGAAGTTGACTTGTGCCGTGGATGGTTTTTTGGGTGGTACCGTGACGGTGGAGGGGGGTTCTACTGCCAATAAATTGTTGTTGTTGTGATCTTTGTTCGCAATGGTATTGTTGTTGTTGTTGTCATTGTTGCTGCAGCTGTTATTATTGTTGTGAATTATACTACCACTATTGTTCATGTTCATGCTGGGTTGTTGGTTGACAATGATGGATGTCAGTTTGTGTTCCTCGGCCATTCGTACGCTGCGTTGTTGTTTGGTGATTGGTGTAGAATTGGAAACCTTGGACGCTATTTCCGTTAACTTTTTGGAGGGTCCGAAGGACGAGCGTGAGTTGTTCTTGTTGTTGTTCGGTCGTGGCATTGTCGATGATTTGGATTTGAATGCCATGGCTGTTGAGGGTGGGGTGTTTCGATGGGCCATTGATGCCGTGGCCAAGGAGGGGGGAAGATTGTGATGGATAGGTCTGGATGAGGAATAATAGTATTGGAAGGCGGAAGAGTGTGAATCTTTTTCGTCTAGTTCAGCTTCTGATTCCTCCTGTTGAGTTGATTTGATGTGTTTGTGCAAAAGATCAATAGTTACATTTGATGTGTTAGTTTTGTGATCCTTAAATAAGTAAGAGTGAATTGAGTTACGTTCTAAAACTCACCTCAGAACTAGCAAAGTAAGCATGATGAGGCTTCCCGCCCACCAAGGCATTCCCCACACTTCCTGAATAACGATTCTTGCTACTCAATGAGGAGGGACGTGATATGGTTGGGGCAGCAGCAGACGTCGTCCCTGGTGCTGCCGACTTTGGCGTTGCATTTGCCGTTGGAGCCGATGCTACCAGCGACGAGGGAGGATGCTGAGGCGTTGATGTTGATGGAGGAGCGAGAGAAGTGGAAGACACGGCTGCTGTGTGAGCTGCCGGAGAGGGAGTGGATGCTGCAATTGACGACGAGGAGGGGAACTCTTCCTTCATGCTGCTGTTGGATGTGGTGGATTTCTTACTCTCTCGTTTTGATTTGGCGTTCATTTCAATTGCAGGACTGGGAACAGGTGTGGACATCGCTGATTGTGAAGAGGTGGGCGCATCATCATGGCTGCTTATTAGCTTTGATTCATTGTTCGGCGGCTCCATTGTTGATTGGGTAATGTGTAATGTCGCGTTTCGTCGCGTAGAGTCGTGTGGCGGCGGCGTCTGGCGGGGGGGCGCGAGTAGTGGCGAGTAGTAGATATCGAGAAAAAATGTCGCAACATTGGAATCAGCAAGAACCGAGAAAATCGGAGGAACATAAGCTTTTCGGAGAAATTATTTCTCCGCGCCGCGCTATTTTTCCGAAACTGAACCT